>CABFWB010002795.1:77172-96379 GCA_902151455.1 Timema bartmani
CCCCCCCCCCCCATGTCTGCCAAGGAGGGCAGCCCTGCCAGGCAGTACGCGCTGCCGACTGAGCTAAGCTGTCAGACACATACTAACATTATTATCACAATTTTTTATCATCAACATTTAGATCAAACCCTCCCCCCCTCCCATTGTAGGGCAGAGGAAGCTCAAGGCCATGTGCCATATTTAAGCTATACCTCTCTTGAGATCGGCGTCGTCCATTTCAGTGTTGGGGATGGCCCGCAGTTGTTTCTGGAACTTCTTGGAGATCTTCTTGCGCACGTAGTCCGCCTCTATCTCCTGTTTGGTGCGCGGGATCCGGAACCGGAAACAGCAGCACAGGAGGACAACTAACACCAACAATCAAGGAAAACTGTCAGGACTCAAACAACACAGTTTTGTTGGTATTTCTTACTTTTTTTAAAAAAGTAAATATTTTAAATTTATATTCACCCTTCGAAGAAAGAAAGTATTGTGATCGTACAAAAAAAATATCTAATTCGATATTTTGATGGGTGTCGACGTTTAGTGACCTTCTGAAACAGAAAAAGTTGTTTTATCAATGCTTTCCACGTTTATCTTTATCTCGGGCTAGAACGCAAACTATTTACCGATCGGGCTAGAACGGAAACTATTTACCGATCGGGATGGAACGCAAACTATTTACCGATCGGGATAGAACGCAAACTATTTACCGATCGGAATAGAACGCAAACTATTTACCGATCGGGATTGAAACGCAAACTATTTACCGATCGGGCTAGAACGCAAACTATTTACCGATCGGGCTAGAACGGAAACTATTTACCGATCGGGATAGAACGCAAACTATTTACCGATCGGAATAGAACGCAAACTATTTACCGATCGGGATTGAACGCAAACTATTTACCGATCGGAATAGAACGCAAACTATTTACCGATCGGGCTAGAACGGAAACTATTTACCGATCGGGATAGAACGCAAACTATTTACCGATTGGGCTAGGACGCAAACTATTTACCGATCGGGCTAGAACGGAAACTATTTACCGATTGGGATAGAACGCCAACTATTTACCGATCGGGCTAGAACGGAAACTGATTACCGATCGGACTAGAATGGAGACTATTTACCGATCGGGCTAAAACGGAAACTATTTACCGATCGGGCTAGAACGGAAACTATTTACCGATTGGGCTGGAACGGAAACTATTTACCGATTGGGCTAGAACGGAAACTATTTACCGATCAGATTAGAACGGAAACTATTTACCGATCGGACTAGAATGGAGACTATTTACCGATCGGGCTAGAACGGAAACTATTTACCGATAGGGCTAAGAACTTGGTATCTGAGATTTTCATAAGTTTCCCTTGAGAACTTTCTAGAATTAGAAATCTAACCCTGTTATTGACCCGGGGGATGGGGGGAGGGGTCTTAATCCATATATTTAGATTAATTTATTTTTATGAAATTATTATTATTATTTTGCTCTACTCCCAAAATGCTCCTCTTAAAATTAGTTTGATGATTCATAGTTTATTTTGACTTAAATTATGCTCCCAAGAATGTAATGCATAAAAATAATAATTCAAGGCTACTTGCCCATCTCCTGAGCCCACCAACCGCCATTGATGTATAGTAACTTTTCCAGTTTCCAGGTAAAGGCTCTTTCTATGGAAATTGTACTGTAGTCACGTGACTTGCCACTGACCTAGGGTGAGCAGGCTAGCCAAACTCAGGAAGATAATGTGCCAGACCCTGAAGCCAGCAACGACCGTCTGTTCCAACCAGTCCGTCTCAGATGACAGAAGGGTAGTGCCTTCCAGGGTGGCACCGTCCAGGGTGGCACGAGGGGCCAAGGGTAAGCATCCCTCCTGTACCAAGAAAACATCCGCTACCTTCATAAATTTTAGTTGCTTTTAAAAAAGATGTGCGCTGGCAACCATTTGTTTATCATCTAATTTAGGCCCAATACCATGGTTATTAACGGCTTAATAAGGAGGGATATTTTTTGGGAAGAAATTCATCCACATTAGTATTAGCAATATATACAGATCACCTCAACCTCTCTCTAGACAGGCGATCCATTCTATAACGAGACAGACGCCTTAGAACACGTGATCATTGGTGCCTGTAAGTTTATAATAGACCTCCACCCTGTAACTGTAAGCGTACTATATTTTATTTATTTTGAAGTATTTAGCGCACAATTTTCTAAACACACTGACCTACAAAACCAACTTAACCTAATACAGCTTTTCTAGGAAAGCAAGGTAAACAAACTTATTATAAATCCATAACGTCAGCTTGCAATAAAGCTATACCGACTGAGCGGCCGCTGTCCGTTGGCGAAGATAGTGCCAAATTCTGCTGATAAAGGGTGCTCATATGATCAATACAACGAACTTTTGATCAGTTAATCTCAGTTTTCCAGAAAGGAGCCGCTACTTCTTTATCCAAGTATCGCCTCATAATTTGCCCTCACGAGGCTGAGTTGACCCCGCTCCATACCTACTACTTTACAGATAAATCCATAAACGGTAGGGATCGAACCCGGGTCATCTGTAGCCAGGAGTATGACCGAGAGACCACGGAGGAAGCTAAACCCTCTATATGGGTGGTAAATATCTATATCACCACGACCTGGGATAGAACCCGGCTCATCTAAAGGAGTGTTTCTCAACATTTCGGTGATCGAGGGCCACCAAAAAGAAGTCACGCGTACTGGGGGACCACCGGGGACTCTGGGAGCATGGGGTGGGGAGGGGGGGGGAGTGTTTAAAAGTTATACAAGAAAAACATAATTTTTAGGCAATTACATTTTACGTCTGTAAATACAAGACAGAAATTAATATACATATATATTTTTTTATCACCGCGTCTTATTAACTGTTCGGGTTATACGATTACGTACTAATTACGCTGATGGGTTTTAGGGATTAGGAAGTCTATATTTATAGGAGACTCTCATTAGCGTGGAGGGTGTGTGGAAAACTGTTTTGGAAAAAACTACCCTCAGTACACCTTACCTAGATTCGAACATTGATCTCTCCGTCCTCGCCTGTCCAGTCTAACACAAGTGTAGTACCTTAGACCACGCGGCCACCGAAGCGGGTAGATATGTTTGGCAAAAATATCATATCATTATACTGAATTAATAAATAATAGATTTTTTTAAATAATTCTAAAGATTCTGAGCCTCATTATATATATATATATATATATATAAAATAATAATTAATATAATATATATACGTATATATAATAATTAATAATATATAATAATTCAATATATATATATAATAATTCAATATAAATATATATATATAATAATTCAATATATATATATATTCAATATAAATATATATATATTGAATTATTTAAAAAATCTTATATTATATATACTATAATTATATAGAATGTTATATATATATAAAACTGTTCAGATTTGTTGATTTAAGGGGTTGACGCACTCTTACTTTTCTATTTGACTTAAATCTACCGAGGACTGAAATACAACATTGTATAAATATTTAATATTTATTAATCTTCTGCATTTAAAATTGTATTTTTTTGGGATGTGATCAGCATTTCTTAAATCATTTCAATAGCGAGATTTAACCGCTTCGGTGGCCGCATGATCTAACGCGCTACTATCACAGTTGACTAGACTTACCGATGACGGGTGAGATCAAGGTTCAAATCTTGGTCGGGTGTAGGCTACTAAAAGTTTTTTCCAAAATAGTTTTCCACTCTCCCTCCACGCAAATACGGCTACACTTCCTATGGATATAATCTTCCTCATCCCTAAAATAATTAGCGTAATTAGTACATAAACGGATAACCAGAACGGATAGTAAGACACGGTGCTAAAAAACAACGAGATTTCCTTAGATCCCGCGGACCACTTGTTACGCTGCCGCGGACCACATGTTAATAAACACTGAGCTAGACTCGTTGTTTGACCACTTCAACCACTAAGTCGCTAGGATGAGAAGCTTTTGACTGGTTTTACCGATAGCAACAATGCACAAAAAAGATGGAATCAAGAAAATTTATTCAATATACCTACTAAAACACAGTTTGTTCTTCAAATTGAATGATTTTGTTTGCTTTGTATAATATTATCCGACTCCAGGATAACTCCGCTACAAACTTCTTTCTTAGTCAATCTTAATTTTACTCTTTTTTGTTTTTTAAATTCGAAAGTAACGTTTTTTTTTTAATTCGAACATTCTCGCGTGGAAGCGCCTTAACTAAAAATTGAAGCTCCAGTCCAATTTTCATAGGAAAGGCCTTGTCTGACGGTTAGAAAAGTTATTAGATCTACTTTCACGTATTCATACGTCAAGTAATGTCGGTTTTTACATATATTTTCAATACATATATTAGTAGTTTTGTGAACAGTAGACCTCATTCTAACCATGTTGTTATCATTACTGATTTCTCTTTGGATTTTAAGTTGATATTTTTCTTTGGTGATCATGTTTGAAAACAAATTAAAACTATATTAAGTTAACGTATAATATTAATAAAGAATAACCGTTGTTCACATGGTTTAAGACGCCAGTCTCAAAATATTTGTCAATTAAAAAAATATATATCTTAGGTATTCGATCAATGGCTTAGAATTTTAAATTAAAAACCACTTGAGATGAAATATTAAACGGAAAACTTTGTGAGCGGTCGCCATATTGAAATGGATAGCCAGATTGAGAAACCCTGTACACTCCGTTTAGCCTGAATGGTAACCTTACCTTAACGGTTTGCACTATGTGCAGCTAATAAGATAGCACCAATGTAGTGTAATATTAACACGTCAAGGTAAGACTGCTATCTTTAAGGGCGGACGGAATGTACAGACGTCGTTTGTCCTGGGTTCAAAGAATGACCCTGTCGTATTTATTGGCTGCAAAACAAGCCAACATCCGGATATACAGGGTGGGACCAAAACTGCAATTAGACGATTAGTCAATTGAAAACTAACACTTAAATTGAAAAGTAAAATTTCATTAGCTGAATAAAAGCAAACTACACTTTTTCACTTTTTGTAGATAATGTCACTCAGGTGATCTCCGCCTGGACGTCAGGCAAACCTCAGCACGTTGACCATCACTTTCCTCGGCATGGATCGTATAATTGTTTCCGTCTCACCCTATACTATACACCAGCTACAATAGGAGTGTAGGTGACACCTATCAGAAGTTACCAGATCTATTCTCATGTATCCATTCGCCAAATAATATGATATGTAATACCTTACGTTGAGTTGTCACTTTTGGCAGTCAAAACTTTAACAACAAACATTTTGTTTTTCTTTTTAACTGTTTTTATATCATCCGCTACCTGTCTGTCATTTACCACTCTAAATACTAATCGGTCATGTTAAAACAGGACCTGGCTACGCCCTGTCAAATATAACAACGATGGCTTAGTATGCTATCCTTGTTGAGCGCAAAAGAAAAAAAAAAGTGTATTTCCTAAAAGGCTGTTCGTACGAAAATTGGACTGTAGATGTGAGTGACCTTGACGAGTTGCCCAGAAGGCGGGTCAAGTCCCTGCAATAACACCTCGGTAAATAACGTGACCTTCTGACCTGTTGGACGTCCTCCGGCGCGCATTTGGACAAGGCCATCCTCCCCGGCAGACTGAGAAGCGACGCCTGGCGTCTATCTAAGGAAAACCGGTGTGACCACACCCAAGCCGGGCGTCATAGCGCCCTCCATTGTTCCCGGCGCGGTCACGTGACTCGGGGCTGTCATGATAACTTCCCAGGTTTTTGATGCGGATCGCGGGAACCAGGGGTGGGGAAACTTCAAGGTAAGGAGCGGCGTAATTTTATTTTTTTCAGCATCGCGTCTAATTGTTTGTTTGGGTTATACGCCTATGTACTAACTACACTAATGTGGTGGTATTATGAGGGTTTGATTTAGAGGAAGTGCATCAGCATTTGCGTGGCAATCCGCCCTCAGTGCACCCGACCGGGATCGAACCCTAATCTCCCCGTCTTCGGCAATCTAGTGTATTGCGAGTGTAGCGCCTTAGATGATGCAACCATCGAAGCGGGTAAATTTCCAATAGAAGGTTTAGGAGGACTAAATAAGACTCAAAGTTTATTTAGTATTTCGTTTGTTTGTTCATGTTTGGAACTGAGGAAGAAACTTCTGAACACTATATTTGGAGCATCGCGCTGTATGGAGCAGAAACTTGGAAAAGAAATACTTGGAGAGCTTTGAAATGTTGAGCTGGAGAAGACCTGAGAAGATCAGGTGGACAAATGAACAAGTCCTAAGAAGAGCGGGTGATAGGAGATCCATTTTGGATGTGATTCTTATAGCTTATAAACTCACCATCATCAACTGTTTCCAGCCTATGGCCGGGTCAGTTTAGTAAAATCCCTCCATCTTCCTCCTTTAATTTCTTCCAGTCTTCTCCTATCACTTGAACACTTTGTTATCTCCTCCTTCCATCTCTTTATTGGACTCCCTCGCGGTCCTTTTCCTAGATACTTCATCTCCAATATTTTCTTTGGCATCCTTATTACATGCCCAGACCATCTCACCCTTGCTTCGTCAACTATCTCATGTACTCCCTGTACTCCCACTCTTTCTGAGATAACTTCATTCCTAATCTTGTTTCTCCTCGTGATAGCTAACATGCTCCTCACAAACTTCATTCCCATCGTCTCCACTTTCCCAGTCTCCCTTACATTCACTGTCCAATGGGTACAATCCTTACACCAAGGGCACTTCTCCTTAGCAGGTTTCTTAAGAACCTAGAGAACAACTCTCCCTGCTGTCCTCTTCTCATTAAATCCTCTCTACTTCCAACTTTCTCCTCAATCATGGTTCCAAGATATTTTAGATTCTGTACTTTTCTCAGTTCTACTACATCCAACCATATGGCTTTATTAGGCCTTACCCTCTTCTTTGTCATTACTCACTACCATCACTCCATTCCTTCTCCCCTATACCATCAAATCATCAGCAAACATCATGCCTCTCACTCTTTCCTCCCGGTGTTTTCTCGACATTTTGTTCGTGACCATTCCCATTCCCAATCCAAATAGGAGTGGTGAGAGGGCACTCCCCTGCTTCATTCCATATTTTATTTGGAACCATTCAGTCCTCCCATTCTCCATATTAACACAACTCCTGTTATCCTCATACACGCTTTTCACACTCATTACAACTCCTGTTTCCACTTCGGACTCCTCCATCGCTTTCCAAACTTTTATTTCTATCCACAGTGTCATGTCTATTCCACATACATAAATACCACTACCAAGTCTTTCCCATATTCATACATTCTTTCCGTCAGCTGTTGTATGGCAAAGATTAGGTCTATTGTAGACCTCTGTTTCCTAAATCTGTGCTGTTCCTTCCTCTACCATCATTTAATTTTATTTCTTATTCTATTTTCCAGTATCTTCTCAAGTATCTTTGTACAGTGGCACAACAGTGTTATCCACCTATAATTTGTACACCTCTTCCAGTCTCCCTCTTGAAAATAGGTATTATAACTCTCTTTTTCCAGTCTTCTGGAAACTTGTTCTCTTTCCAAACCATTCTCAGCAATCTATATAACCGTTGTACACCTACTTCACAGTCAGTTTGTCAAACCGATGGACGTATTTGATGTGCGAGAAGCACTCAGGGGATGAGGGCAAGTTAGGGTGTTTCGCTGGTTGTTACCCGAGTTTCCCCTATAACTTTCTAACTAATGGATGTAATTGGTGTATAAGAACACTCAGGAGGCAAAAGTCGAGTTGGGGGTGTTTCGCTGGTTGGTACCTGAGTTTACCTTATAACTTTCTAACTAATGGATGGACGTAATTGGTGTACAATAAGCACTCAATGGTCGAGAGCGAGTGAAACTATAAAAGAAATAAAAATACACTTAAGGGAGTAGAAAGCTAGCTTTTCTAGTTGTGGTGGGGTGGGGGGGACAGTGTATGGTGGCCACTAGAAAATATTACTATACCTTTAGCCAAGAAAAGTTGTTATAATTATATATGAGCCCCCTTTCCTTAATATATCCTATTCCCAGAGGGGGAGGGAGGCAGGGGTCTGGAATCACCCCCCAAAATTCTCCCCCCTTGCACACACTGAAATCTAACTAGCCTGAATAATAGTGGTTTAAAAAAAAGAAGGTTAGGATTTAAAAAGACAGTCTCCGAGTTGATTTCTAAATAAAATGAGTACAAACACAAGAGAATAATAATCTATCAATATTTATTTAATTAATAATTATTGTAGTAGTATAATCATTATAAAACATAATTTATAGAAATTCAATTGTTACATAAAAACCAAGTTGCAATGATTAATTATTATATTAATACAAACCATTTTGAAAAAACAGCCGTGAAGTGGATAATGGTAATACAAACAAACGGTACATTAGAAATAACAAGAACAATGAGGAAGCTACAAACTATTTTAGTTTTTTGACTTGCACAGCAAAACATTTTAATTTTTTCCCCTGCACAATTTTTACAAACATACACATACAAGCACGCACACATACACACTCCAAAGACAAACAACCAGAGAATATTAGGACAAACATAAAAACACATGGTATTAAAATAAATCCTAATTAGTTATAGTGTGTTTATATCTTAACAAATGCAACATTTTCAGGGGAGGGGGGAAGAATAATAAATTCTTACCCAGAATAAAGGAACTTATTTCTGGTGTTATTGTATAGCTTTGGGTGTATATATTTACCACACATCAGAACCGACAAGAGTCACCACAATAATCATAACTAGAGAAACGAAAATTCTGCGACAAAACATTTCTGAAGAAGTTTTTTTTCCTCTTGATATGCAAATTAGATTTTTTTTTCTCGAACTGGTATGTCTATAACGATGTCTGAAACTACCATAATGTTACCCGTTGATATTAAGAGATACAATGTTTCGACAAGGAAATTAAAATGAGTAAAACTATCACCACCTTGGACAACACTTTGGAATTGAATTATATATTTCGCACCACATTAAGACTTAAAGTGTTTGACACTACCGTGGCTTGAACCAGTTTGACAGTTCGAAGCGAAACGCCTCGATGAACCTGGGCAGAGCCAAGACAACTTCCCATCTAAAGTGTGTTTATTAAATATCTATATTTCAAATTGGGCATTATTTAATCATTTAATGTGAAAGATTCCAAAAGGAAGGAGATCTAGAGGTTTGAATTTATAAAACATTAATTTATATATGTACACATTGGAACACTGCTATGTAATTTTATAGGTAAAATATTAATTATAAACAAGTCATTTTCCAAAATCATTAAAAATTCAATTTTTAAAATTATTAATAAAAAAATATAGCTGAATTCTAAATAACAGCCATGTAAAACATGTTTTTGGCAGATTAAAACTAAATAAGTTGTTCTCGTTGATCTAACTTTTACAGTAAAACTAACGGACAAACTGAAAAACACTGCTAGCGACAACAAGCTATCCAAAAGTGAAAATAAACAGGCTGGCCACAAACCGTGAATGAAGTATCGACCCGCGATTACATAATCACGGTACACAGTGCAAGTCCAAAAAACGAAAATTCATTTTAACTGCCTAAATGTGAAATATTCTTTGCCTTAAAAAAGCGAAGCTATGGTAACCAAGCATATATTAAGCGACACATTTTGTCAGGGAGTTTGTTAGAGCTAGAAACTACGCTTCCTTAAATTATTGATTAGTTAAAAAAGAAAATAAAGAGAGAAGGGAATATTCCCCTGCAAACAAGGGGTTTATTCCCGTATGATCTAGGTCAGGGATGGGAAAACTGCATTCGTTTGAGGTGTTCAGTGCGGCCTTTTCGCTTCTTTCATTTCACTTAGTAGTCTATAGATTATACAATACAAAACTCTAATTGTATTCCTACAATATAATAAAACAAAGTGTTCTTTATTTACTGCTAAGCTGTTTAGTTTGAACTCCATACTTGAGTGATTTTATATTCCTTAATAGATATTGCTATATATATATTTCTAAGCATGCTTGTATAATACATATCTACAGTCGAATTTAAAAAATGAACCAATTGCCATGGAGA
Organism: Timema bartmani; assembly: GCA_902151455.1. Lineage (NCBI taxonomy): Eukaryota > Metazoa > Arthropoda > Insecta > Phasmatodea > Timematidae > Timema > Timema bartmani. Next base: position 87,223 of record CABFWB010002795.1, read on the forward strand.
ACAAACTAAAAATTTTTTTTTTAGATATTTAATTATTTAAATATTCTTTTTAAAAAAATTGTTCCTCTATAAATATATATTAAATGTATAAAAAAAATGGTCTTGTTGAATAAAAAGAATGAATTAGGACTAAAAAACCGTTCACCCCTTTATGGGTTACTAAAAAAAAAAAAAGCATTAACTTACTGGTATATTTAGGTAAAGTATGTCTTTATAATTTTTGCAGAATTTATTGTACGTGAACTTTACGGCCTTATAAGTAATCCTTGAAACGACATGCACCCTTTCCTCACTCCTGATCTAGGTAAATGGCGTCAGCCGAGGGACTACACTACAACAATTTATTATTTTATCAGGTAATTGACATCACCACTTCACTTTGATTGTTTCATCGTCAAAAGGGCTGCCACTCGACTTTGTAAAGATTTCCAAGACAATTCTTATCAGGTTGATTACCCTTAAATAATTGTTTATGTTTTTGTGCACCGCGCCTTACTGCCTGTTCAAACTCTCCGCATATTTACACTGATGGGGCTAGGGACGACTAAGGTAGAATTTAGAGAAAATGTATCCACATATATATCGAGAGAGAATGAGAAACTAACAAGGATAAAAAAACAACAGAAAAAACCCCACCCTGATTCCACTTAACCAAGATTTGAGCTCTCAATTCTCTGTCACCCGCAGTCTAATTTATTGTGAGAACGACTTCTTCGAACATTTGACTTCTTATGTGGTTAGTGAATTATTGTAACCCATTAAGGAACGGTCGACCTCGGTGGTCTTGGGGGTAAAGTGCTCACCTCAAGAATTGATATCCTTGGGTTCAAGCCCAGCCGAGGTCGACGGATTTTTCTCGAGCGATAACAATCCGTAGCACAACTTCCTTCGGAGGGGAAGCAAAACCGTCGATTGTGGTATGCAAAAGAACCCTGAAAGATGTATGGCAATAGAAATTCAGCGTGGAAGTCAAAAGGGATCCACCACACTTTCTGCTCCCCTATGTAGATGGTATTTTTTACCAGATGGTGCAGGCAGTACTAACCACCGGAAGAGGTGAGAGTGCACGCCCAGCTATAGATGGATATCACATCAAACCAATCTTCGAGTTGATGACTTTAGAAGAAGTAAAAAAAGGTTGGGGTTAAGAATTTCTAGAATAGATGAGAACTATTTCTCACCATATCACCTTAATACCTCCATCGCCCATAAACTAAAACTAAACTTCCCACTTCTTACACAATAATAAGTAGGTTTTTTTTAACGTGTTCGCATCAGTGTGGAGGAGACGGGTAAACCACTCTATATGCTCCCAACCAAGATTAGAATCTCAAGTTCTCCGTCACCTGCGATTCAGTCTAGCGTGAGCTTGACGTCTTAGACCGTACAACCACAGGTACAGGGTAAGCTTATACTTAAATTACAACTCACAGAGGACTATTTAAATTGTTTCAAGATGGCTGAAAGAATATGTTTTAAGATTACTTAATTAGAGTAAACCCAACTGGCAATAATTTATAATAGTAAAATTGACTTCAAGCCATTTTAATAACCCACCTTACACCCCCATTTAATTTTTTTCAAAACACACAGAATCGTTAAAATGTAATTAAGTAGATCACACCAGGTGCGTTGGATAAATATTGCGGAATTTCCTAAATGGACCATTAACTTCTTCGCCGCGGAGTAAACCTCTTTAATATGAACAACATAATCATCCAAATGATTTCAATTAGCCTGTCAGCCTAAAGCATTTATAGTCCAATTTTTGTCGGAAGAGCCTTTCAGAAAATACAAACATACTAATTTTGTACTACTAAACATTGAGAGCATTTTACTGTTTTATTATTATTTTAGAAAAATCGATAGTATTTATTAAAAGGGACAGCTGCAGATACCATAATTTGACGTGCATGAATACATGAAAGTAGATCTAGTTACATATCAAACTATCAGATAAGTTCATTTCTATTAAAGTTGGACTGTATATTAATGAACTTGATTTGGTTCTAACACTTTGGATTATAGTTTTACCTATACGGGGTGCCAACCGAGAATAAGTGAACCTATTTAATGAATTGGTCTTGACTTTGGGAAGGTCAGAGGGATGTTTCATGATATCAAATGAGAAACCAAATTTTAATTTTGAAAATTAATTATGTCTGCTAAGTATTCTGGGTCATTACATCTTAGAGCTGTATAGAAGCAGAGCTTGGAAAAAAAGTCAATGATATTAAATGAACCAATTTAACAATGAGTTTATATCATCAGTTTTATTTGATCCAATGAAAACAAAAGCCTATGAACCCTTTAATTACTCAATAATAATAATAATAATAATAAAAAATTTAATATGTGTAGCTAAACCCCAACTAACCTCTTTAAAAGATTTTTTTTAAAGACACATCAATTAGAGCAATCGGTATTTACCAAAATGGCATTAAGTAGTGTTTTAGTTAAACCAATATTTGTAAATTATGACATTCATATAAAAAATGTAACAATTCTTTTTATCTTTTCGATTCCAATTCTTAAATGTTGATTAATATAGATATTTCATTTCTTGATTTCTCAACATTAGCACTTTGAATTATTTTTCATACATTCAACCTAACATTAAAAATATGTATTTAATTTTAACTATACCGTAATGCGATTGAAAAATGATAGTACCAAAAGTTGTAGAGTTATGCAACATATAAAAAATTACAAATATGATTAGGCTTCAAGAATATTTCATTATTTTTTGATTCAAAATGAAAAAATGAACTTAAAAATCCTGTAAACCAAGGTATCAAAAATTGTAATATCAAGATCTACATTCATATTTTCATGACACACTACCAAATTTCCTGACTTTTTTTTTATGACTGGTAGACACCCTGCTAGTTTTTAGGTCACTCGCAAAAACTTAGTTTTGTCCCTAAAGCAAGATTCAGTTTAAAAAACAAAGTATCACATTATTTTGAGCATATTTAACCAACTAGCTCAACCTTATTATTATATATATAATATGAAAGGTGAATTATGCCGTCGTTGTGCATTTAATATCACATTCCATCTTTATAAACAAGAGTGGCAAGCCCCTGAAAATTTGGTTGTCAAAATATTTATACAATCTATTTACACATCGGAATAAAAGATAAAAACAGGGGCAGGGGAGGAGGAGAGAAAAAAAAACTATACTCAAAACGTTGAAAAATTAACATCTCTTCCGACAAGTCAATGTTCTGGACGCAGGGCATGTGCACAACATCACTGCTACCACTACGCACACCGAGAACAAATTGTAAAAGACCCAAGTCCTCCCCTCGCCAATGCGCTGGGCACAACAAGATTATTTATTACATGCATCATTATTGCATTGTAATTTTTTTTCTTTTTTTTCTTTTTCTAGTTTCTCTGTTAATACGTTACATGGCATAATAATAAATCACAGGGAGATTAATTACAATATTCACAAGATTGTTTATTCTGTCTTATAAAAGTATGTAACAATTATATCCGGCATATTTTGTACATATATATTTTTTTAATTTTAGTTTTCCAACCCTCACTACTTAACAGCTTGGACCTAAAAATTGAGTCTCGGCAAACTGATGCGGATATCGATTAAAATATTTTGTTTTAGCCTAAGAGTTGGAGCATTTAATATATGTTTCGTTTTCTAAAAACAACTCGACTAATATCGCAACACACAGAGGGATAAAAAAAAAGTTTACGTTGTGAGCAAGTGTTAAATATGATTGGTTTAAAGCAGTATTTAATATGTAAATTAGTTTTAATTTTTCTTAATATTAGGCTATATAAAAATTAAATAAATAATGAAAACAGAATATAATGCACCAACCCCAAAACAAATCAATATTGAATTGAATTTGACCCCTTTTTTTTTTAATTCCTTCTTCTAAAATGTAATATATTAAGGTTGACAGAAATTACTCAAATCATGCGATTGTGACCGCCTGTACTGGCAGCAACAGCTACGTAGGTAACCAAACAGTTTCAGCCTCCGAGGGAGCGATTTTAATTTGAAGATCTCTTCCCTTAAAAGATGGAACCCCGTTTTCTTCACCGTTGCCGGTCAGTGAGAAAAAAACATTTTGTACACACTACGCAGCTCAGCTAATCATTCTTTCCTCACAAATGACCTGCCACTGAAAAAGAAAAAAAGTAGATATCAAACAATTAATTCAATTATTTTAATAGCAAGTTCAAACCCAAAATTATTAATGACTAAAAACACCAGAATATCACGAGACATCCAAATTTTTCTTAACACATTAAAATGGATATCAAAAAAGGTTTTAAAGTTCATTGTGGCATTTATAAATGTACTTTACACACGCGAGTTAAAACTAAATCGAATCTTTTGTCAAAATTGACCATTTGACCTTTTTTTTTATGTAAACGACGGTCACTTAGTTCAATATTAATGAAACTTAACTGTATAAAAACTATACATATTTTTATATTAAGCAGCAGAAGTCATCATTCTTTGCCTGAAATTGACAGAAAAGAGTACCAACTGCAATTTTACAAATTTTTTATTAATATTCCTATAACCAATAAAAGTTCCCATTCTAGAAAAAAGTATTCCCCTCAATCTAAGACCATCAATAATGAAGCAGTGATATATGTGTTTGATTGGGCCAGCCATAATGTAACCAAAGATAAATGTTTTTAATTCAAGAGATATTTGGAATAGAGCCTTAGGTTAAATATTGGTTCAATAGAACGAATAGCCAGCAAGCACACTTACCTTGGTAATACTGAAGTTCAGAAATTGTTTGGATAGAACACTAAAAAAAACACACTTTTAAACACAAGCTTTCACCGTCGCAAACATCTTCTTCAGGCCGAGAGAATAGAGTCTACTCTCATGACCTGAAGAAACTTTTTGTGACAGTGAAAGCTTGTCCTTCAAGTTGTGTGTTGGCTATTCCTCCTAATGAACCAAGATTTAAGAGTGAGAAACTCAGATGTAATTTTTCTATGCAGAACACTTAATACCACCTAAATTTGAAGTGTTTTTTTTACAATTTTTAGGAGAAAAAAAAAGCATATCTCACGGGCTTTTAGTACCGTCCTAAAACCTTTTATTTAACAAGAGCGAGTCATTTAATTTACCACATATCTGAATCTCTATTATTGACTTATTCTAATGAGTAAGAATGAAGAGGGTAAATTAAGGGAAATGCAGCCTCATTAGAATGGAGACAGTATAGAATATCTGCTCTTGAACACAGTCGAGATTCAAACCTTGACCTTCTAATTAAAGGTAGTAGAGTCTTCAGTAATTAATTTAATTAACATTTAAGTATAACAAGAATTTCAGTTTATAATATATTGTGATAATTTTATTTGATTAAATCTTCATTGCATATCACTACTCGTTAGGGTTATAAACATAACACACATACATACATACATACATACATACATACATTTTATTATTATTATTATTATTATTATTATTATTATTATTATTATTATTACTACTACTACTATTACTAGCACCACGTCTTACAACCCGTTCGGGCTATACGCACTTACGCTAATGTGTAATGGTAGGGTGATTGTGAGATGAAATGGAGGACCTACAGTTTAACGTGGGATCCGAACCACGGTGGAGGCCTGGCATTCCTCACATTCACAAGTTGTGATTAATACACGTCTTGTCAGAGGTGAAGGAAGGGTTTGGCAATCAGATAAATCTGTGCCNTCACATTCACAAGTTGTGATTAATACACGTCTTGTCAGAGGTGAAGGAAGGGTTTGGGCAATCAGATAAATCTGTGCCGGGATCGAGGATTTAACCTCGGACCCTCAGCACAGAAGTCTGACACCTCTCCCCTAGACCGCCAGGTCACCCATACATATATAAATTATGCTAATGGACTACAGCAGGGATAAAGCTAGAATGTAAAAGAAATGTGACTACAGTTACACAAAGGAAGAGTGAGAAACCATTTAGGGATTAAACACTTCCAAGCAAATGTGTGTGTTAAATTAACGAGGAATGTTATAAATAAAACTTACGTGATTGTCTTCTTTTCCGTGACCTTGGGTTCGGGCCTCGCCCGGTTAAGCACCTTGAGGAAGTCTGACGCCTTGGCCCTCATGCGGGAGTGGATGTATGCCTTGGAGCACTTGATGTGGTAGTGCAGGTAGTCGCGGAACATGTGTATCAGGTTGATGGTGTTGTCTCGGGCCGCCCTGTTGGTGTGGCGCGGGAACAGCACTGGAAACGGTAGAATTCGGTAGTGGCGTAACTAGGGCGAGCCAGGTGGGGCACATGCCCTCAGCGCCAAATTTATTTGAGAAATATTAGCAACAATATAAGTTTCATCTTTTTTTTAAAAGTGTACTTTATTTTTATAATTTTGTAGTTGGTATTATGTTTATAGTGGCCTATTAAAGAAAATTTAATGCTACCGTCCAACACAAAGACTAAGGTTTTTTTTTATGTCGAAACTATTAAGAAGGGAGTACCGGTATGTGACATGCAACATAAATTCTTAAGAAAAGGAAACTGCTCCCTGTGCATTTTTTCAAAAAATTACTTATGTACTTCAACTTTACAAAGCAGTTTTCTTTTTCTTTAAACTCCTTACCATTAATTTAACACTTAACTGAATGTGTGAGAATGATGAGGATTAAATATGTAGGATAAAGACCGAAAAGGGAGACCAAGAAAGAGATGTGAGGAGCAGATAAAAGAAAGTGTGTAAGTGAGAGGAGAAGAATGGAACCAGTTGATGATGATGGTGGTGATGGCAAACTGAATGTATGAATGCATTATAATAAAAATCTGTTTAAAGTGCTATTTTTTATGGGCATCATTTTTTTTTACCAAAAATCGGAATCGAGATTAGAGGTTGGTAGATAATGAAGATTTGTATTAATAAAACGTCGATTCAACCAAAGTCTAAAAAAAAAAAATCTAATGTGGTAGTGTTAAGGGCGGTATTTTTGCAGTCATGGTATTAACACATCAAATATTGCTTCAATAGAAACAAAGAACTTAATTTTCTTCGAATGGTGATCTCAACATGTATTTAATATCTGTCAAGGGTGTTTTGGAATTTAATTTGACAACTTTTAAAAACTGTTGATATCACCATGGGAAGAAAATTAAACTATGTTTCTACTGGATAAATATTTGATTTCTTTTTGATAAAAAAAAGTTTTGCTTTAAAAACTGGGGGGAAAAAAAACCCAACCTTTTCTTGCGTTTCATACACTCCCAACTTAAAATGTCACTGATGAGAAAAAAAGGACAGTGATAAATTGGAAAATCACAAAGGAAAAGTAAAAAAGAAATCCTATCGAATAAACTCAATTTCAAACCAATTGCAAGTAAAGATTGTCTTTTAATAATATTATCTGTTTTGTTAGTCACTTGTGCTTGTGTAAATGAGATATGGCATAAGAATTATTTTATTTTTAAATTCAGGTTGCTTATCAGCAAGAAAGAAAAGTCAATCCTCTGCCCGAGTGTTGATAAAAGCTTTCCCAAAGCCACAAGAGATAACAAAGCAGTACCTGGTTCATCACCGCAAAAAAACCCACTGATAACACATTCCATCAAAGAGAGGTTTTTAAATCATGCGTGACACTTCTACCTTACGAAATAACTTGCTCAAAGCCCAGTTTTAAAAAGAAGGCCGCTTAATTTGACAGCTAAAAAAAGCTAATAGATCTACTTTCACATATTCATACGTCAAGTCGTGTTATCTGTAGCCGTCAATTTTGATCGATATCATTAATATTTGATCTAAAAAAATAACACTAATAAAGTAAAATTTTGATCAATTTTTGTATTAAAATTTTTTAATTTCCTTGTATTTTCTAAAAGACCTTCCTATGTACCAGTGTGTGGCTGTAAAAATTGTGTAAAAGAAAAACTCAGATAGCTCAATCTAGAACGAAACTTTAATATCCTGAAAAGATAAAAAAAATATGAGGTTGAAAAATATATTTTGTATCAGTGGTTGAATGATCTATCTAAGGTGTAGGGGATTCAACTCTTTTTGTTTACGTACCTCGAGATATATTTATATTCTACTTTGTACCCCCAAAGTTGTTGGTGAAAAATGCAAGCTATACATATTCTGTAATTTATATCTAACACAAATAGCATGTAAAATAATGTATTAAATTATAAGTCTGAAATGATATATCTATCCATCTATCTATCTATCTATCTATCTATCTATCTATCTATCTATCTATCTATCTATCTATCTATCTATCTAATCTATATATTTATATATATATATATATATGTAATACAGGGTGAAACACTTAAAACCGATCCTGCCTCAAGCCACATGTGCCACTAATGCCAGCCGGCAGAGGTTGCCGCAGCAGTTTAGTTTTAAGTGGCTCACCCTGTATATTCCTATATTAAATTGTATGTACACCCTAAAATGTTTCTACGTACCCCCTGGAGTATGAGCATACCCCAGGTTGAATACCACTGGTCTAAAGCGAGGGTCAGCAAACTTTTCAGGCCCTGATCGACTTATAAAACTATCAAGGGTCCTGCAATCATGCATTGTTTCTCCACTCTACTTTTATTTTTGGTCACTATATCCTTTATATTTATTGCTTCCGCAAATACTAATGTTCCCAACTTTCTAAAAAAATATATAAAAACTAAATAAAGTATAGGACTGCAAAATGCAATTTTTTAGAAGTAGGTACTACAGGAGGGGCAAGAATGGATAATATGATAAATGAAAGGGTTAGAGGAATAGTGGAGGAGGAGCCAGTGAAGGACAGGGTAAAGAAGACACGACCAAGGTGGTACAGTCATGTGAGGAGAATGGAGGAAAGGAGGATACCAAAGAAGATGTTGGTTATAGAAGTGGGAAGACAGGAGGCCAGGAGAAAGACCAAGAAACAGGTGACTAAAGGGAGTGCAGAGAAAAGTGGGGTAGAAAGGATAAAAGGAGAAGACCGGGTCATTGTGGAGATGTGGTGGGGAGAAAAAATAAGTTGGCGAGGCTTATGTTCCAAACATATCTGGCCAGTGGCTGGAAATTATTCATAATGATGATGATTATGAATAAATAGCCAAAGCTATTATTTATGCTTTTAATGAGGATTACTCCATCTAGATATCATATTCTGAAAATTGAAAAATGAC
>CABFWB010002796.1:8569-40985 GCA_902151455.1 Timema bartmani
TTTTAAAGGTACTTTCCTCCATTCGAAAGTAGTTCTTGAAATCTTCAACATCGCTGAGGCTAATTTCCTTCAACAAAACTAGATGATAATATTCTTATCTTTTCTTCAACCATTCCTTCATCCAGCGTTTGCGTTTCACTCGACGAGTAGTTCCAAGCGCCAAAATAATAGCTATGCAACCTTTTGTGCGATTATCCATGTTTTGGGAGGACAAAACCCAGAAATAACCGAATAAAACCACACAGATTCACCCTGCTCATATGCAGAAAGAGAATTACAGTGCAAATTTATTGACAAAAGTATTGTCAATAATATTGATCGTGTAAATAGGGCAAGTTTGAGACTGGTTGGCACGAGGATTGACGGCTGTATTGTCAATACTGATATTGTCAATATTATTGATCGTGTAAGGCCCGCTTATGGAGTAGCTTAGGCCTATAATTTTTGGCTATAGTATAAGTTATTTTTTTAAATATATTTTCAATAGTTAGGGCCTACATAGCTTAGACTTAGGAGAAAGTTTGTAATCATAAAAAAGGTGACATTTAAGCAAAAAATTACTGCATTTCAAAGATTTTCCTAATTCAGCACAGACATGTAAAGTCTGATTTCGGTAGGAAGAACAGTAGAAAGTTTCTGGAAAAGTTACTAGATTTCAAAATGCATTCCTACGCCGAAACATGATTTGAAAGACCATATCTTTAGCAGCTGTCACTTTTGACAAGCAAAGTTTTGAAAACAAGAAGAATTAATTTTTTTTTTCATATGTTTATTAAATTAAACATTAAAAGGAGGATAGAAGGGCAAGGCCTACACACTTACCAGAAAACTGTAGGCCTCAAAGCTCACAATTAAAACACAACAAAACACATAATCATGTAATTTTCAGGGTACATCAGTCCCTTTCTTCAGCAGAAGAGAGTAAAACACAGACTGGACTATTCACTATGGCATGTGTGTATTATTACTGGTTAGACATTATAATATGTTTGATGTGTAAGAGCTTAACTTGACTTAATGTTTTGATAAGGTAAAGATTTTTAGAATAATTTAATGACCATAAAAACATGTTAGCAAATTTAGGAGTTAGTTACTAACACCCCTGGACTTGTCTAGAGGTGTAGCCAGAACTTCTTCCACATCATCACCAGAGTTGGACTCATCTTCATTATCATTGTCGCCTAGGCTGATTATCAAAGGGGGGTGTATGTCATATGCAACCATCTTCATCTCTCTGTTCCTATTTTCTTTAGTGGGTTACTCTCTTATCACAATTGTTGTGAAACATCATGTGAACATTAATAGTACAACACCTGCACACTAAAGTATCTGGTTTTCTGGGGAGGTTCAAAATCTGGCCGGTTGTAATAAGGAGAGTATATCTCCTTAGAGCAGTGGAAGGTAAATATAAGACATAAATATATCCTGAGAGCAAAGTCATAGCACCACACTTTCAAACCCATGTGCAGCGTTAAGCACACAAATATATGAAACATCAATATTAACATGATACAATGACCCCTTAAACTAAAAGTGTAAAGCGCAACATACTAACACTCTGCTATGCATGATAACGGCAAAATGTTCCTTTAAACGTAAAAGCATTAAGGGCTGGAATAATAATTAAATATGTAAAGACTAAGATACAAGGCGTTAGGCGCCAATAAATAACAATAATAAAAGCATTGGAATGGGACAATGCAATGCGTCCATCAACCTAAAGGCGTTAAATTAATAATAATAAGACAAGCAAAGGCCTAGTTAATATGGCGTTAAGCGCCAACAAACAATAATGCATGATAAAAGGCACAATGCCCCCTTAAATGACAAGCTTTAAGCACCCACTAATAATAAATACATGATAAAAGGCACAATGCCCCCTTACATTAAAAGTGCTAAGCGCTAGCTAATATTAATTTACAAATGCATGGCAAAGACACTTAAGTGAAAAGTGTGTTGCAATAACTATCTATAAGGAGCTCTCCATCTAACATAGTGAAGTGCAAACAAGCAATTGTGCCAAACATAGAGAAGCGTGAAGCACATATACGCAATTATTTCTAGCATAGAGAAGCGTGGAGCACATTTACGCAATTATTTCTAGCATAGAGAAGCGTGGAGCACATATACGCAATTATTTCTAGCATAGAGAAGCGTGGAGCACATATATGCAATTATTTCTTGCATAGAGAAGCGTGGAGCACATAATACACAATTATTTCTAGCATAGAGAAGCATGAAGCACAAACAAGCAATTATTACCTGACGAATGACCTGCATAGCCGCCTAGAACCAAGTGTGTTATAAACAATTAAAAGTGGCCAATATAAGAGTCAGATATTCTCTCTCTGAACTAAAACATGCCCATAAAAGGTAATAAATACATTCTCAAACAGGGTGTCGGGGACCAATGAGAACAAGGCAGGAGAGAGGGCCGAGAAAGAGGTGAGAACATAACACGTGATGTTGAACCGAGCTTACATAGGACAAGAGCTCCGCCAAATTACTTTAGTCTATGTTTATCTTCTGCCGCGCTGGTATGATTTCGTTGCACGAACACACAGTCACGCTGAGTGACCGATTTGATGATATTGTCTACGGTCTGCAATCCAGGATCACAACACAGCCCGTCAAATGGTGAGTTGATGTGTAACGTTTAATCCATAATGTTACATGCCCAAATTAGGGATGGACGGAAATGGCATTTTTATTTAGAGATGATGAGACGAGAAAGAAGTCAAAATACTAAGATTTGGATGGGAACAAGAAATTAAAAAATAATGCTTTAAAATAATTTTAGATTAAAATTATATATTGATTCTCAAACTAATATGTTAAAACTAAAGCTTTGACATTATTAAACATAATATAAATGATATAATACTATGATATCATAAAAACATAATGTAGATATGGGTATGCAAATATAATTTTCTATTGAATAATACAACTAGTTTTAGTACACAATCCTTCACCAGAAACACAATAGAGCAAGCAAAGGTAAATAGCCTTCTACTTGAAGCTAGAAATTGGCGGGTTCCATAAATTTGTCAAGCTCAAACGGGAATATTTTGAAAGCTCAGCTCAAGCTCGAAATGGCCTGTGTATATCCTCTGGCACAAATGCATACAAAACTCCTAGTAATGGTTGTCTTTGTGATGGTTGCTATTTGAGCTCTTAACTTTATGTCTTACACAGGTTTGTGCGGCAACTGGATTGAGATAGCATATGGGACAAGCTCTGGTACAGTCAGAGTGATAGTGCAACACCCAGAGACTGTGGGTCATGGGCCCCAGCTGTTCCAAACATTCACTGTGCACCAAAGTCCTGTCACCAAGGTCAGTAATTGGCACGTTTATATCAGATTAACTTCAATAGGCTCCACACTTACAGTCAGCTGTGCTAAAAGCTGGTTGCAAACACTTTTAATTAGGGCTGAGGTGATCAGTCCTTATGCTGACCAGGTTGATGCCGATCATTTGTTGCTGATCATATGGTTTATTTTCTTCACATTATTACAAAGGTAGTATGAAAAACAACACACATAAATATTTGAAAATACACCATTTTTTAGTGAAAATATTAATAAACATAAATAATCAAAATAAAAACTTAAATATGCTGTGGCTATTTGAAAAAAGATGGAGGGGAAGTACAAGGTAGATAAGTGTTTTGGACCTCTTTGATATAAATTTAAACTGATAATCTGTGAGCATAAATTATTAATAATTTAATTTTTTAATGATAACATATAAAAATCAAGCGTAAATTTAAGGGGTGCCAGTACAAAAAAAAACACTAGTTCATGACTACTCCATTGTTGAAATACTTTTTAACCTTAATTACTTGTTCTAAAAATATTAACTTATTAGTATTACTAAATTTAATGACTTTGAGATATTTATTTTGTCATTTATCTCTATTATTTGGTTAAAATATATCATTTTATAATGAGTTAATATTTTTAGAACAAGTACTTAAGGTTAAAAAATATTTCAACAATGCAGTAGTCATGAACTAGTATTTTTTTTTTTTTGTACTGGCACCCCTTAAATTTACCCTTGATTTTTATATGTTATCTTTCTATTGTCTGTTGCTCACAAAGTGTTGACCTTGAACTCTACCCTCTATCATTTCTCTCTCACTTGCAAGCCACAGATTGTGCTTTAAAACATTTGTTTCTCCCTTGGGCTGTGGTTACAGTAGAAACGTATTCGTTCTTGCGAGTATGCCCATCGTATGCCCATCGTATGCCCATCGTTGTCCATATGAAACAAACATGTACACTACAAGCAAATTAGTTGTGCAAGTACGCGCAAATCGCTAGAAGTTTAAACAAGTTTTTCTTTTCATGCAAACAACACTTATTTTGGCAATCATGGAACAGTGAAAGAGTACAAATATGAAGTTGGAAAATGGAAATACTTTTTTGTTCGCTTATTAAAAATACATTTGTTAATATTCATTCAATTTGCTGGGGTGACTGGATAGTTATTCACATAATTCTTTTTATTCACTTATATTGTGTTGAGAAAATAAAGGGTTCACTGAATATTCTCTAGTGATACTTTCTAAAATTAGAAACTATAAATGATGATTATTTTCTAACAAATACAAACAAAGGGGGAATCTATAACACACTTTTTAACCTCACTAAAACAAAGGATTGTCACATATGATTTTCACACGAATACACTTTCATTGCAACCAGAGCCTAATTCGAGTGAATACGAATGTATTCGCGATAACTTGACCTTGCACAAAAAGACTTTCACTCTAACTGCTGCTTAGCTAGTAAACAACCCACACTTGCCCTTCTATCTCCTTTCCACTCAACATTGCCTTCCCTGTCACCAAATTATAGAATAGAACAAAGGACAAAGTTGTTAGTTAATCACTTTATAACTGATGAGTCATCATTACCTGACTTATCGCCTACACAGTTCAAAATGTTGACTAACTAGGCCTATGCAGACTATAATGTAGTTGATTTTTGGACTGCTCTCATATATTTAAAAAGTCATGGATGAAGGTATTTTTCTTTAAAGTATCGTATGTAAATTATCTTTTTACTTCATCCATGGAGAATCACGCGTTTTCGCAGAATAGTCCGTAAAAGGATTTCACTAGAAAAACTTGTTTACTTTTCTCAAAATATAACTCCGCAGTATTTAACAAACTAGCGAGAAAAGCCAGCTCCCTATATCCAATAGGAAGCTAGCTTTCACTGCACCTGTTGAAGAGAAATACCTGATTGGTTACTCTTGACAGTGTCGTGAGATGTCCAAGCAAGGGACCCATCCGCATATAATGAAAATATACGTAGAAGGATACACAGAAGGTGCCGGTGAAGGAGAGAGGGTAGACGTAAACAGAAGGTGCCGGTGAAGGAGAGAGAGTAGACGTAAACAAAATGTGCCGGTGAAGTAGAGAGGGTAGACGTAGAGAGAGGGCCGGAGTAAACATGCAGTAGATATAGGAAATGTGTATCAACGATAAAGTAAAAGTGATCACAGTCAATATAGACTTTAATTTCATCAATGTGTAAAGAAATAAATAATAAAGAGTGTACAACATAAACAGTTGTATTAATATCAAACATTCCATATCACAATAATTGGCGCTCAAGCACGGAGCTATAAATACCAATTATATCTAATATTATTCCATATCATCAGAATTGTCGCCCAATATCGGGGCAATTATATGTGAATAATACCGTTATATAATAATTGGCGCTCGATCACGGAGCTATAAAAAACCAATTATACATCAAACATTACCATAGCATTATAATAGGCGTCCAACGCGCGACCGGAATATAATAATTGGCGCTCGATCACGGAGCTATAAAAACCAGTTATATCAACAAACATTCAACTTAATCAGAATAGGTCCCCAATCTAGGGTATTACATCATCAATCTTCTATATCGTTACAATTGTCGTCCAAAAGTGGAGCAATTTAATTAACAAATCGTCGATAACGTTACAATTGTCGCCCAATCGCGGGACAATTAAATAATTAAATTAAATCAAACTTCCGATTACGTTACAATTGTCGCCCAACGTGGGGCAATTAAATAATTAAATTATCCAATTAATCGAAATCGTTACAAGACATGCAGTAATGATATTTTGACTTCAGGAATTTTTTGAGCAGGAAATCACAATTTCCCGCAAGAACAATACAAGAAAGATTTTAAAAATAATTGTCCACTTTAGGCCTATATTTATTTTTTAGATTTATAATCTTAGTTTAAACTTAGCCTTCCCATTCATTTCAATAAAAATTAAAAATAATTTGATGTTAAAACCAATAAGCTTAATGCCAGTGAAAAGAGATAAAAACTCTGATTAGATTGCATTTTTCAGATCGGAACAATAAATTTAAATTCTCTAATCTTGTAGAATTTTTTCAAAGGGAAAAGTACCAAAAATGTGTGTATTCATTTATTTTTAAAGTGTAAGTTTTCCAAATAAAAACTAAATAATATTTTGTCTAACAAGTGTTGGGTAGGGTTTTAATGTAAGGTAAAATAAAAAGCCCAGTTCTAATGCAACTATTATAATTGTGTATTTTTATACAAGCATTTTTGTTATGAGCATAAATAAATTCTTAATATATATTTTAAGATTGACTTAAAAAAGTTCTTAAATAAAAAATTCCTGGCATACATTTTAACAATTACTTAGTCAATAAAACATCAAGATATTCAAACTAATCTGAATAAATAAAGTGAGCCACAGTCTTGTCCATAAGAATAACAAAACATTTTTCAACTGAGTCAGTGTGTCAAGTTACCTCTTATGTTTTAGTTACTAAACCTCTCACAAAAAATGCTGTTGGGCTTCAAAAATACTAGTTTACCCAACTCTTATTATCTTTGATACAAAAGCAAATGGATACCACTCTAAATAATAGCACTAAAATATTGTAGGGGTGTGTGAAGCTTTGAAACTTCGACTTGGCTTTGAAGCTTCGTCGGTAAAAATATTAATAGCTAAAATACTCACTTTATTTTCAAATTTAGCCATTATGAGCTGTTTTATATATTACAAATTAATATTGATATGGAAAAAATCTGAAGTAATTGAATTGAATATCATGATAGTAAATTGATTTGTCAGATTAACACAAAATATTAAAAACAATTATACAATAAAACATTTTGTAACTACACTGTTTTGGACCCCTCTCACATATTCAAAAAAGTCATGGATGAAGTGTATTTTTCTTTAATGAACTGTATATAAAGTTTACTTTTAATACTTCATCCATGGATAGTCACATGTTTTCAGAAGTAATTTCAATACACTAGGTTTTAAAATTTTCTTTCTTTAAAAGACATACTCTGTTGTATTTTGAAAATCATGTGACATGCTGGCTCCCTCTACCCAATAGGAAGCGACCATTCACAACATCAGGTTGCCAGGAGTTCTCCTGTTAGTTAGTTTTAACACTGGTGACAAGGGGTCCAAGAAGCAAGGAGTAGGTCATATATAAGCAGCTTGTGCGCATAATATCAGACAATAACATAAATCTACACAGTACACAGTACACCATACTCAGAATACAGAAATAGTTATCTTGACACAGAAAAATAATATTATCACATAAAAACTGTATCACGTTAATATTAAATCTACAGTACTGAAGGTGTAATCATCTAAATAAATTGTGTGTAACATTAAAAGTCTTACTCATTTCATAAGAATAAGAATAAGAATCACATATAATCAGATCACATAACCATGTGATAACAAGTGCGTAGTAGCGTATGCACACGGCGTCATCATCATAAGACCTGGTATCGTTATAAATACTGCTCATCAGGCATACACGAATCCTCATTCGCAACATCATCAACAGTATAAAATTCGATATCATAATAATAGGTGCCCAATTGCAGGGCATTATCACAAATAATCCCGTATCATTATAAAATAAGAATAAGAATCACATATAATCAGATCACATAACCATGTGATAACAAGTGCGTAGTAGCGTATGCACACGGCGTCATCATCATAAGACCTGGTATCGTTATAAATACTGCTCATCAGGCATACACGAATCCTCATTCGCAACATCATCAACAGTATAAAATTCGATATCATAATAATAGGTGCCCAATTGCAGGGCATTATCACAAATAATCCCGTATCATTATAATTTTCTGAGTAATTTTATTGCATGAGGTAATATAAGTAACCACAATATATATTTTTTCAAGCATAAAACAACTAAAAAAAATCTTTGAACTTTGGTTTGGCTTCGAGAATATGCCATATTTTCAATTCGAGTTCGCTTCAAATTGAAAAAGTGGATTTTACACACCTCTAACGTAATAGATGTGTCTTAATGCAAAATAAGTGGGTGAAGGTGTATTTTGTGTATGATTTTATATTTATAAGCCACTTCGATCATTATTTTTTGCCAAACATAAGTTTTCCTTCCTTTAATTCATTGAGGAATAAACATCGACTGTTAATAAGACTGGAAAGTGGCATCAGCCCTATTTTTAATGTGTTTTTGAAAATAGACACATTCATGCAAATTTAGTTTTATATTGTTTAACCTGGTTAATGTTTTCAATCATTATATTTTCATCTAATTAAGAAACAAATCACTTTTATATGACATTTAGTTTAAATTGAATCTATTATTAAGTTACACTTTACTTGCAGTGGAAAATATATTATTGAGTTAGTGGAACTTATCAACATTACTTAGCTAATTATTCCAAGAGCCAAATATGCAAAGTAATCTAAAACCCAGAGAACTTAGTGAAAAACGGTAAGTTGGTTGAGTCAAGAGAATGAAACAAGCCGTGTCTAGGTGACAGTCATTATGTCTTTACTTTACATCCATTATTGATGGCCTGGGTAAATTTTTTATTCAAGACATATATTTCCCACTACCAGTTTGCTAGGCCTGTCGTAGCTTCATCATATGCCTTATAATCTAACTTAAAGACTAGGACAGGCACAACATCCAGTCCCTGGCTGTTAATTCATCACTGTGAAAGGGTAAACCCACATTTCACCAATGATACATTTTTCGGCCATATCAGGAATCAAACCTAGGACCCTCAGATCAGTAGACAGACACTCTACCGACTGAGCTGAAGTGTCAGATTATCATTATGTCAACCCGCTTCGGTGGCGTAGTTAGCTAACGCGCTAATTGTGTTCAGCTAGACTCCTGAAGACAGGGAGATCGTGGTTCAAATCTCAGTTGGGTGAACTGGGTGTGGTTTTTTCTAAATAGTTTTCTTCTCTCCTCATGCAAATGCGGGTTCACTTGCTCTAAATTCAACCTTCCCAATTCCTAATCCATTAGTGTAATTGGTACTTAAGCGTATAACCCGAACGAGTAGTAAGACACGGAGCTAAAAAAATCATTATGTCTCCAGGTCACATTGTCAGAAAAGTTCCTAGTGTCTGTGTGCAGTGAGTACAACCATGTGCGGACATGGAGTGTGACGCGGTTCAGAGGAATGATTTCCACTCAGCCTGGATCCACTCCTGTCGCGTCCTTCAAGATTGTCTCCCTGGATGAGGTGGAGCCTTATATTAGCTACGCCGCTGGGAATGAATGTGGTCAGTAAACAATAGAGATCGGTCGAATCCTTTCTTTCTTGAATCCTGTGTCACTCTCGTAATAGACTAGACTGGGGATGACATGGAGATTGGTATTCAAATTCTGGTTGGGTGTATTGAGGCTGGTTTTTCCTGAATGATTTTCCACTGTCCATTCACGCAAAAGCGAGTACACTTCCTATAAATTCAACCTTCCTCCTCCCTAACACATTAGTGTAATTTGTACATGCCTATTACCCGAATGGGTAAACTTACTAATAGGTTAAGATTAATTTACTTTATAAAATACTTAATTTTAATGTATTTTGATCAGTATAATTAGCTAAAATTAATATCTGATAGTTTTAAATAAAGTGAACTAAACTTACTAATAGGTTAAGATTAATTTACTTTATAAAAAAAAAAGGAGGGATCAAAATCTGTAAATCTGATAAGTCCACAGAATAACATAAACACATTATGAACTGTGATGTAACCTGCTTCAATGGCTGCATGGTCTAAGGCACTACTCTCACAG
Source organism: Timema bartmani (assembly GCA_902151455.1). Taxonomy (NCBI): domain Eukaryota; kingdom Metazoa; phylum Arthropoda; class Insecta; order Phasmatodea; family Timematidae; genus Timema; species Timema bartmani. The sequence continues at coordinate 18,692 of CABFWB010002796.1, forward strand.
TAGATTAGCCTGCCGATGATGGGAAGATTGAGGTTCGAATCTCGGTCGGTCTACTGAGGGTGGTTTTTCCAAAATGGTTTTCCACTCTCCATCACTGGTACACTTCCATTAAATAAAACCTTCCTAATCTAATTCCTAAAACCATCGACATAAATAGTACATAAGCATATTACCTGAACGAGTAGTAAGAGACGGTGCTAAAATAAACTCTGATGTATTTAGTGTGCTCTGTAGTCCTATAGTCCTTTCATATGTATGTGCTTAGGTCAACTTCTGAATTAATTTTTTTATTTACTTAATCACTTTAGTAGTTGAATGGTCCAAAGTGTCACTCTTGCATTAGACTAAATTGCCAATCATGGAGGGGATATCGAGGTTCAAATCTTTGTCGTGCTTATTGAGGGTGCTTTTTTTATTAATGCTTTCACTTTTTTTCTCTACACAAATGCAGGAACATTTAATCTAAATTCTACCTCTCTCATTCCTAAACACATTAGCTTAGTTTATATATATATGCAAATAAACCAAACATATTGTTAGATGTGGTGAAACATTTTTTATTCCTGTGTTAGTCAAAGTGTGTTAAATACTTTTGCTGCCAGGTCCATTCGGAGAGCAAGATGATGAGCAAGTGTTTGTTCAAAAGGTGGTTCCAGAAACAGATCAACTGTTTGTCAGACTTGCTTCAAATGGCAAAAGGTGTGTTTTTGATGCTCAAATTGTTCTTTTTCAGTAAAACTATGATTAATAACTAGCAAATACTCATGTTAGACACTGACAAAGTTTTATTAATAATTGAGTAAGGAACCATATAAATATGTCTACTGGCAGAAGTGTGTACTGTGTTCCTCTTTTCATTTAAAAACCTGTATTGTGTTTGTACTTCTCCTCTTTGTTATTATACTTAATTGCTTCTTCTCTCGGACATACAACAAATGTCTTTATTTTGACTTATGTTTTCATGCACGGTTCTAAATAAATGTTTAACCATACTTTCAATAATATCTCAGTTTTTATATGAAATATATAGTCCTTTGTCTGAAAACTGTGTTCGCTTGTAACCCTTGACTTTTCCAACAAACTTCTGTGTTAAAACCAACAATTTTAGTCCAAGAAAATATCAAGATTAGAATTGGGGAAAATGTAATAGAGACCAAGACACATTAATAAATTTCCATACGACATTTGATAGAAATCAATTTAACTAGGATATCATCATCATCACCATCATCCTCAATTGTTTCCAGCCAGTTTAATAAAATGCTTCCATCTTCCTCTATTCTTCCACCACTCTTCCTCCTTTAATACCTTCCATTCTTCTCCTTTCACTTTAACACTTTCTCTTACCTGTTCCTCCTCATCTCTTTCTTGGCCTTCCTTGTAGTCCTTTTCCTACATACTTCAATAACATTTTCTTTGGCATCCTATCCTTTTCCATTCCTCATTACTTGACCAAACCATCTCAGTCTTGCTTCTTCTACTGTCTCATGTACTCCTTTTTCCTGGATAACTTCATTCCTAATCTTGTTTCTCCTCGTGACAGCTAACATGCTCCTCACAAACTTTATTCCCATGGTCTCCACTTTCTTAGTCTCCCTCACTTTCAAAGTCCATATTTTGCTGCATATGTGACAATGAGTACAAAGTACGCCCTGTACAACACTTACTTACACAAGGGGACCTCCCTTCTCCAAAGCAGGTCTCTTACACAACTATAGAACAACTCTCCCAGCTGTCCTCTTCTCATTAAATCCTCTCTACTTCCACCTTTCTCCTCAATCATGCCTCCAAGATATTTTATGCTCTGTACTTTTCTCAGCTCTACTCATTCAATCATATAGCTTTATTAGGTCTTACCCTCTTCCTTGTCATTACCTGCCACTTTGTTCATGACCATGACCATTTCTATTAGAATGTGTGAAATTCAATCTCTCTATTTGAAGCACAGTTTAATTGAATATGTAGGGGTTGATGAGATCCTGAGAGCTCAGAAATGTGTCCATTCCCATAAGTTGGTTGGGATTGGCTATTACTCGAAAAATTTTGAGCGGGAAACAGCGCACCTTGTTACGGCAGTTACTACCGACTCATCGCTGTTAATCCCTTTTATAGTCTTATTCTTTGTTCTGTATTAAGCTTAGGAAAGGGAGGGGGGCTTTTATTAGAACTTCTGTATTTCATCTCTATCCATGATATTCTCAACATTCTTCTCTAGCACTACATTTCATATGATTCTAATCTTTTCCTTTCAGTTGCACTAAGGGTTTATGTTTCACATTCACAAAGTGCAACACTCTAAACATATGTATTTAGGAACCTTTTCCTGATTTCCAAATGTATGCTAGTTGTGGTAGATAATGTCTTCTTTCTATGGAAATATTTCTTCACCTACGCAATTATTCTTATAAAAACTTTCTCGCTTCTGTTGTCTTCGGTTATTTTCCTTGGGTAACAGACCTCCATTACTTGCTGTAGCCTTATTTCTTCTAGTTCTCATCATTGCTTTTGTTTTCTTTTTGTTGATCTTCATATTATATCCTTTCAGTTATTTAAGATCTTCATTTTCAGCACAAACAGCAATATCATAAGCGAAACAAAATGTGTTAATAAGAAGTTATCCTCCTATTATAATTCTAAATAAATCCATAACTTTATTGTAACAATATGCATTTAAATTCCTGGAGATTTTTTTCAACTAAACAAATGGTTATATATATAACAGCACACACAGCCAAAAATTGAATATATAGTATATTTTAGATGTCATTATTTTTAATGGAAAAGCTTTTTAAATGTTGAAGCCAGAATTTTTGTTTTTAATACTTAAAAACATTTCTAATAAACACTGTATAAGTGATTGGTTTGGCTTGATTTAGAGTGTGTGTGATCAAGGCTGTAGATGGCACCACCATCACCTCATTTTGTGTCCATGAGTGTGAGGGTTCAAGTCGTATGGGTTCGAGGCCCCGTCGGTTCATCTTCACAGGTCATAGTAACGGAGCCATACAAATGTGGGACCTGACCACAGCGTTAGATCTTGCAGCCAAAGGAGAACCAGGTATTATTTGTAACTGTAAATTAGTGTCATTCTTTATCTGTTGTACATCTATCTGAATGCAGGAAGCCTTTAAACTAAAGTAACCCAGGTCAACAACAACACTTAAACATGTGGTCCTAGCATTAAGAATTTAATATTTGGATAATAATAATCTATAATTAGGAACATGCAAAATTCACATTTGTGATAATGTGAATTTTTATACAAATTCTACTCTTTTCATGCTAATAACACAAATTTAAGGGTTTTTTTTCTAAATAAACACAATTTCTTTGTAATTTGGCAAATACTACGTAATACATTATAATTTTCAATGTGGTAACATTGGTGATATGAGAGCACTATGCCAGGACTGCTGTTTATATGGGTATTATTTGTTTTTGCGTCTTTTAAAGATATAAAACGGGTCACAGGATATATGAGTATTTTAATGAATATTTAGGCTTCTTTTCTAGTTTAACATTAAAACTCATGATTTTTACTTTTACACATTACAATACTTAAATTTCGAGTTCAACCGATCGATTCTTTATTTTAAGCCTTTAAAATATTTCATAATAGGTCCAAGCAAGTATATTAATATATATGGACCTTGCTACAGACAGTCATGTTTGTCAAAATTAGATCATCTTATTTTTTTCCCTTCACATTATTTGATAGTACTTTAGTCTTCTATGACATATTTCAGTGTTATTATTGTTTGGTCTAAACATAAATTGATAAGCGATTATTTCGATATTAATATTTGTAAAACTTGAGATATCAACATTTACATTACTAAGCGTGAAAGGTTTTTTGTGTCTTTCTTTATATTTGATTTCTCTGAATATGTTAATAAATAGTTAAATACACAATATGAACTAAAATATAGACAGTTTTATCCTAATTAATGAACACTATTCAACTCATATTTACATTAATAATATCACTTTCAGCATATAATATCACTTTTTGAGAAAAATAACACCACTTTCCCCCAAAAATAATCTCAGCTTTTGCATGTCTCTACCCATAATCGAATATTAAATTTTTACACTCATGTAGGCACACTTGTATTTTGATTCAGTGTCACCTGGACCTATTGGTCCATCTCCCAAACCATTGAAATGGGTCATTCTTAAGTTAAAAAAACAAAACAAAAGGGGAGTAAATTAAACAGCAAAATACTACTTACATTAGTGTGAGTGTGTTGAAGTAATTATTGTAGCCACACCACTATAGTAAATATGAGCTGCTTTTGTTATCACTAGGTTACATTGGAACATTTATAATATATACCCAACAACTCTATAGTTGTTGGATACTATCATTAGTAACGTGTGAATGCTGTTGCCAGGAATTCATTAAAATATAATTTAAAAACGACTCCTGGAAATGAACTCTGGCACTTGTCTTCTATTTATATATACTAGTTGGCAGCATCTGCTTTATGGGAATTGATGGGAGTTTGTTTGTTTGTACAGCCACACAAGTTTCTGGTGGACCCACGGCTGAGGAACTGCTCAAGCTTCTGGATCAGTGTGACTTAAGCAATAGTCACTGCTCCACTCCGTGCATCTCACCCTGCCCCTCCCTGGCAGCAGTCGCTGCAGCCCGTATCAAGGCATCCAACGTGGCGTTCCTCAACCAGTCCCAAGAGGCCGGGGGTACCCCTTGTTGAGGGTCTACCTGGGCTACTCGACACTTTGTTTCTGTGATATCTACACAACTATTCCACATTTAGGTTCTTTGTGTGCTTTTGTGTGGGGTTGATCAGTGGACATTCAGCGACACGAAACATTACAGGATGCAAATAGAAGGATTGACGGCTCAAATATTATACATACTACTCTATTACTTTATCTACATGGTGAATTTCTAATCTTCCTCCGAGAAAATCTCTGTGCTGTTTTAGTTAGTAAGATTCCTTACACATATAACCTGAACACTTAAACACAATACCAAAATAAACCTTTTCTATTTTTTAAATATTTAATATTCTATTTCAATCCCAATAAAACAATCTATAAAATATGAGTTATTTTACAGTTACAACAAAAATTATGTAAAATTAAAACCATTTGCTGTGTTTTGTGCTTTTGAGTGTGTGTGTATTTTAAAACTAAATGTTTATACAAAAGTATTTATAAGTGTGACAAAAAACAGATTTCTAATCAGTGTGGAGTTGAGTTTAGCTATGCAAGGTCATTTATTGGCATGCGAAATGTAACTTGAAATATTGTCGCCAAACAGCTATTTTATATTAAACATTGAACGAGGATAGAAGGGCAAGACCTACACACTTGCCAGAAAACTGTAGGCCTCAAAGTTCACAATGAAAAACTTAGCAACAAAAAAAATTATTAAATTTTTGGGGTACACCATAACTCCTTTAGCAGAAGAGGGTAAAGCACCAACTGGACTATGGCACCATGGCTAGAGGTAGATCATGGTCACTTATATTTTGTGTTTTGAAGAGTTGCACATCTCATGCAAATAATTATTAAAATGGTTTGAAATTGTTAACTATATGAAGTGAGACTTACTGGTAGACTTATCTGTGCACTGCCATGATTTCACTACTTGTACTGCATTTTCTAAACTCTCTGAATGACGCTTTGCAAGCAATTTAGTCAACTACATTTATTTGACATTTACTAGTGTCATGGTGCCCTTTATTAGTGCTATTACTTCACATGTATTATATTTGTAAGAAGGTACAGGAAAGGTGGATAGAAACATATAAAAGGAATGAACACAATATGACTTTTACAATGAAAAGAAGAACACAGTTTACACTTTACATTGCTGCCATTGGACAAAGAGGTAATGTTGCCTCTTAAAGAAAATCGATCATCACCGCCCAATCCCCTGCCCTAGGTTTCATTCTATCGGAACTCATCAGGGAGGATTGTGAAACGCGCAATGCAATTTTCTAATCCAACCATTACCTATTTGTCCAATGGCAGTAATGTAAAGTGTGAACTGTGTTCTTCTTTTCATTGTAAAAGCCATATTGTGTTCGTCCCTTTTATATGTTTCTATCCTCCTTTCCTGTACCTTCTTCTAAATATAATACAATTACCTCATAAAGCGAAAAGAGGTTTTTCTTATAGATATATATATATATATATATTACTTCACATGGTACTGGAGACACACATACACACACACAAAAAAAGACCAACTTATAGTAACAGAAACTCACAAGAAAAATAGGTTCAACCAATTCATATTCAATGTTTTCATACATTTGTACACTTGATTGTATATTGCAATATTAGTTATTAATAAGTACAATATTTTAAGTGTAATGAATATAAATTGGGGAGAAAAAAACTTTTAAAGGACATTTTAGATTATGACACTTTAATTTTCAAATTTTGCAGTATTTGAGTTAATTAACTAATTCCTATATTGATCATTTGCTAGGTTTACAGGTACACACCTTAGGGTAGCTATTTTTTTTAACTTGTACAAAAAAAATAAATGTGTAGATTTCTAATTCGTCCTTTAGTTTTTACAGATCATAGTATATCAAATATTGTCCATCAATTGCATCATGGTGCTCATAAAAATCATCAAATAGTTTTCAGCTATTGGCAAGGTCTTTTTGAAACATAAGCCTATCCAACGTATCCTTTCTGCCCATCATGAGTCTTCTATTTCCTCCACACTTCTTTGCACTTCCTTCAGACATCTGTCACTTGGTCTTCTCTTCCTCCTCCATTCTCCTCACATGACTGTACCACCTCTCTATCCTGCCCTGCACTGGCTCCTCCTCACCTCTTCCTCTCACCCTTTCATTTCTCATCCTATCCATTCATGTCACTCATATAGTACTTCTCAAAACTTTCATTTTACAGGCTTCTATCCTGCCCATTTATTACCCACATTACCATAAAAATACTAGTTGTTATTCAATCAAATTTAATCATGATAGTCTTGGTTACTATTCAAATAATTTGTTTGTAAAACTATATTAACAGACTAGTATTTCAGTTTCTCGAGTAAATTTAAAAACTATAAATTAAGATTGTTTTTGTTTACATAGGTTAAGTGAAAAATATTACTTAATCTGTGTGCTGCACATTTTTTATTATTATTTATGTATAGCAACATGAAGTCATGTCAGCTAATAGATTTGGCAAGTGTATAGTTAGATTTTATTTAAATACCGTCACGATTTTCTTTTTATTCAGGTTTTTAAATTTTAACTTCGATTTCTCATTTCTTGGTTTTAATTCCATTAACATTTTCATTTTCACTTACTCACCATGCATTCACCCGCACATTAAAAATATGTTACAGTAGGGTCCCTCTATCCACTGATTCAGTATTCACTGTTTATCGCTGTCCAATTTTATTTATTTTTAATTAAAGAACTGGCTTTACTATCAGCAGCACAAACGCACCAACTATGTACATACGTTACCTGACTCATCATCAATGATTGTCGCAGTAAGAAGAATGAAGATTAGAAAGTACACATTATTATTACTTTATTTAATGTTGGTTTAGTTAATGTCTTACTGTGAATAATTTTTCAACTAAACTGTATTGTATTTATGTATATTACATGAATATCACGTTATATAATAGTTCGGTATTATCTGCGGATATGGGGGACATACTAGAATGTGCTTGCTAAAAAAAGCCTAGAATGTGTAAATAGTAATAAAAACTTAAAACGGTCATGTTTGATTTGTGCAAGATTATTAGAACACAAAGGTAATGTTGATTATATTTAAAATTTACCGGTTTTAAAGTGAAACAACATAACAAGATAAATGTTTGGTAAAATATACCCAATTATTAATATTTGAGAACCAAGAATAATTGAGGTAAAGAAAATCGTGATTGAGATCGACTCCCTATTCTATACATCAGAAAGAATCAAGGAAATGACTTTGCATCACATATTTTATTATATTATTAGGGGTAAACTTATTGGCTATAATATATATAGTTTTTAAAAGTATTAAAATAATATTTTGATTTATTATTTCTAGGAGTGTGCAAAGTCGAATAATATTCTTAAAGTCGAATCAAAGTTTGAACATAAAAAAAAATTAACCTTTTATACAAATATTATACTTTGCATAACTATGGAATATAGCATTTTGTATATTTTATAATATATAATAACATAACTTTAGTAATTGCATCATAAAGCGAAAAGAGGTTTTCCTTATTGAGATAACTTTAGTAAGTAAATTTACAAACATAATGAATATATTTTGTCTTAAAATGATAATTAAGTTACTATCACAAATGTAATAAAATTTTTCAGATTTTTTTTCCCTTTACATTAACACTATTTTGTGATTGAAATAACAGCAGAATTTTTTTTAAAAACATAAATTTGTGTCTTAACTTTAAATTATTATTTTTTGCAAAGCTTTGTATTTGTCAAATCTAGAATCTTATTTTTGAATAAAAATTGAAGTGAACGAATATTCTAAACAAAGTCTAGGTTTTAGAATCTTTGCACCCCTAATTATATCTTACATTGATTTATAAGTTTTTTAGGTGATATATTTCTAATACACCTAGGCAGGCTAATTTTCCAAGACATAAGTTGACAAATTGCATTTAGTATATTTTAATTATAAGGTTGTATTAGTAAGTATTCTCCCCAGAATCTTAGACTAAAAACAATTGGGGATGTATATTTAATTACTTCAAGCTCAAATTGAAAACATTTGCAACTGTTTCTCTCTTTGTATATATCTATAGTGTAAAATAGGATGGTTTTAATTTACAGTTACATAAATATAATTCATTTTGTAAAATTGTGATTAAAAAAGACTTTATTTTATAAAGAACAATCCTTTGTTCTTGCTTTCAAGATCCAACCAAATAGGTTTATTCTTAAAGCAATTGTTAATAGTTAATACATGTTATATGAGATAGTTCTGTACAAAAAAAAATTTGTATGATGTGAGTTCATTTCTACATATGCAATCAGATTATTAATATTAATGATAATTTTTGTCTTCTTTCAAATATAAATGATTAGGTTAATGGATTTTTAAACTTGAGTAGGTAATTTAAAATAATTTAGTTAAAAAATGTATTATATATATTTGAAGATAACTTTTGCTGTTGAAGTGAAAAATGGTTTTAGGTATTATTTATAATAAAAGCCTAATGTGTTTCCCCCCAAATCTTTCTAAATAAAATGAATGGTTATAATAGTATGTGTTTTCATGCTTCCCCTATTTGTACCTAAAAGAGATTCATACAAATTTGAATTTTGGCTTAGTGACTCAAATATAATCTGAATTGAACCCAAATGGATTCTTATAGCTAACATACATTTTTAGTCTGATTCAAATCAAATCTTATACTATTATGTATTATTTATTTTCCAATCAAATTGGATGATTGAAAAAATTGGATCAATTTTTTTTTTGTTTAAATAAGTTAAAATTAGAGATGTGATGCTCGAATTCTCAAATCCCTCAAATCCTATCCTACAATATAGAAATTTGAATTAAAATGTACTTGATATCGTCTTGCACTCAGTTATGTAAATTAGAAATTTAGGATTTTTTTTATTTGATAATGATGTGATCCCAAGAGACTGAGATCACTTAAAGGATTATGGATTTATAAGAATTAAATTTTACTTTGGGTTAAAAGATTTAAGAGTTGTGAAAAAGAATTCAACACTGAAATGTAGGTGAAAGATGAAACAATGGATATAAAATGATCAAAACACATTTTATTAGCATTATCATTTGAAAAAGTTAAATTGTGTGTGCATATTAGCAGGGAGTCAAATCGAAATATTGATTGGTTTTCGTTCCATTTCTTCTAATAAACATGTTAAAGTTCTGGTTAAAAAAAAGTATAGTAAAAAATAATTGCACAGCATATTTATCATTTGAAAAGGAAATTGTTTTATCTATTTTTATCTGCCACATGTCACAAGAATAATCAAAATAGGTATAATATTTCAAAATAGTTTCATGTCGTTTTCAAATTAATCATTAAAAACTTATTTATCTATTGATATTTGCAATCGACAATTAAAAAACAACATGCAAACTTAACTACCTAATGTTAGTCGTAAATCAGTTGCTAGGGTTCCAATATATATTTATATATAACATACCCTCTTAATGTAAAAGTTGAGGTCAGTGTGTGTCATATTTAAAGAAATTCTGCCCTGTTAACATCACCCCATCTTTCAAATTATTTAAACAAATTTACCATTATTCAAAGGTGACCTGGCGTTCTATGGGTAAGGTGTCGGACTTCTGTGCTGAGGGTCTGAGGTTCAATCCTTGGTTCCAGCACGGATTTATCTGATTGCCAAACCCTTCCTTATCTATGACAAGACGTGTATTAATCACAACTTGTGAATGTGAGGAATGCCAGGACTCCACCTGGTTCGGATCCCACGTTAAACTGTAGGTCCTTTATTTCCTCTCACAATTATTACCCTACCATTACACATTAGCTTGAGTGCGTACAAACCGAACGGGTAGTAAGACGTGGTGCTAATAATAATAATAATATTCAAACAAAAAAATAGCTTCTTCACTACACATCAACACATTTTCTGGATTACTTATAACTTAATATTTGAAGACAGAAAGCGAAGAGACAATTCATGAAACTTCACCCCCCTTTTATGTTATTTCTTTGTATTTAACTCAGACTGGTTGTACAAGTGGGGTAGTTGTAATTTCTCAGTATTCCCCCCTCTTAAAAACACGTAACTCAAAACTAAATACATCTACCTAAGCTTTTGACTTAGAAAGTAAAAGTAAATGATAAAAACTCTGCAATGTGACAATAATTCCTCATTAGTGCCTAATGCTAAGGTCTTATTGGAACTTATTCACCTAGAAAATAAATACAACCTATCTTGACAAAACAGCTTAAAAAAAAAGAATTTCTCAATAAAATTAAGTTTAAGTAAGAAGGACATAAAATTAAATTTAAAAAAAGATTTGTATGAGTTAAGAACCTTTATGAAGGTTAATAACAATTTCAATTCCGGTTCTTAAATAATTATTTTTAGGGTTCCTGTTTTAGTTCTTTAAAAATAATTGCTAATTTTGGTTATCGGTTCCGGTTAGACTTCCTGCATAGTAGATGCACCTAACAAATGGTTTTGTATTTAAATTAACAAATTTTAACAATCCTTTGAAAACCAAATATTTCACACACAATAATCAAGGCCCATTTCCACCAATGTTTCTAGGAGTGTGACTCGGTGTTGCTCTCCCTGTGTTTTCACTTTTATGAATGCTGTAGTACAAATATGTACTCGGAGGAGGAAGTACTTCCATTATTAAAAAATAAATGGCATCACTGGTAATAAGGAGGGATGTGCAAGACTCAAAACTATCTCAAAAATTTAAGAAAAAAATAATCTCGATCTTGTCTCGAAAATTCGAAAAATCAAAAAGAAGCCCTAAGAAATTAAAAAACCAAACCAGGAATTTATTACTTCCAATAATACCGTAATAAACCAAAAATAGGCCCTATATCCCCCCCCCACCCACAAACAGCCTTCATTAAGAAATGTTTTGGTTATAAATATTGTTTTTTAATACAAAACTTTGACAATATAAGCTGTTACACTATAAAATTTAATTATAAATGGTGTTCATTGTAACTACCTATCACAATTTTATTAGTAGCATTTAAAATGTGTATGAGTTATATCTCAAGGGTTTGAATGAACTATAAAACAATCTAAAGCAAAAGCCAGCTCAAATGTCAAAAAGGAACTCAATAAACTATTTATTTACTTTAATAAACATAATTTAATTTTTTTTTCCTTTCAAATGACATTTTCTCGTCTCGTTCTTGTATATCGATACTTGTTTATATTCTCGTCTCGAATTGAAAAAATGATTCGCGCACATACCTAGTAATAAGTTAAGTTCCTCCTTTACAAAATATTAGTCTGTTTCAAAAGAGCTGCACATATTTCAGTTATCTGTGGACATAAAACCAATTAAAACAGTGTGTTCACACTGGCAGCACTGATATGTAGATATTGCATGTCTAATTGCAAGTATCAGTGTCCATGTGCGGTAGTCACATTACTAAAACCACATGTAAAAATTGGCTCTTAATGTGAGACATGGTGTACTCAGATTTATATGAAGATCCTTTTATAGACAATATAAAACATAAAGTGACTAACATTGACATTAACTCACCATATTTATCTTACAGTTGACACTCTTTGCTTCAAAACTGAGGAAAGCTATTAATAGTAGTTTTTAATGCGAATATAACTATGCATTAAGAACTTTGTAAACATTATTAGAATAAATTTGTGTATGTACACTTCATTTATCCTAAAAGCTTAGGGGTTTGGCCAAGAAGGCCTTTACACTTGGTTAGTAAAAATACAGTAAATTGAGGGGAGGATGCAAGTTTATGAAATGGGTCAAACAAATACATGAATTCTCATACTGTCACAACCATGTGTTTCAAGTCCAAGTAATTTAATGTAAAATCAAATATAATCTTAATGTTTCCTTCTGAAGACAAATAGTTATTTAAATATAAAATATATACTATTTATAAATGCACTAAATTGTCCCAATTTGAGTTTTTACAAATCTGGCCACTGTAACCATATCAAAATTACTTGTACAAATGACAACACAAAAATTAACCATAAGTTGGCCTGAATAATTTTCCAATTGCTCTAAATAACCAAAAATCTTGCGCATCCATAATAGATTCTAGATTAAAATAAGTAGTATGACTCAGGCATGAGACAAACATGAATACTTGAGTTGTATGTTCATCAGCATGTTAAGCCAAAACTTTTAAAAGTCAGGGTTCAATTTTTTTAAACTAATCTCAATCAAATATTAATTTAAATATATTGTGCAGAGTTAGATTATAAGTTTGCTTGGCGTTATATAATCTGCTGCACGAATTGTGCATGTTACAACATAATAACTACATATGGCAGACACCTGGAGAGTTTTTGTGACCAATCTTTACAGCCAAACATCAAGAAGTGTGACATTTTATCATTTCTATTAAATCGGTACTTTTTAAAATGGCTTCTTTTGTCATGGAAGTAGTCTTTATTTTTTTGATGAAATGGCATTAAACAAAGTCACTTATAAAATAAAATATACTATTCAAGTAAAAAGATATAAATTATAATTTTAGGTTTTATATATGCATTATTGTAACATGTTGACACTTTAAGAAGATATAAAAACTAAATATAAGTTAACCTAAAGAATAGTATATTTGACTTACTGTCAAAAGTAGCAGCCGCAGAAAGCGCATGAATGAATAAAAATTGAATTGCTCACTTTTAAAAATGTCAAATATGTCAAAAAATAGTGGGATGATTAGATATCCTATCATGCTACATCAGAGATGATCTGGGTGACAATGAACAAGGATAATAGTAAAATAAAACTAAGGTACAGTATCCAGTTACTGTATATTTATTTTCTATTTCAGGAATTATATGTACTAAATAATTTAGCATTATTAAATCTTATGTAGATTTTTTTAGTAAAAAACTTGTGTAAAGTCTAAACTGGTGTAATACTTCCTTGAGTTTTCATATAATTACATTTTTTGGTCTCTTTTTAAAATGAAAGATTTTGTAACGGTTATTTAGACTTTGTATGAATAAGGATTTCTATTAACGCACGATAGATGTAGAGCTCTGAAAGTCATGCCAATTTACTCTGCACAAGTTGAATGATAGAGAACTTGTAAAATATACTTAAGGGTGCCAACTAATTGAAGGGAAATATCCACATTCAGGTATTTCTAAGATATTTACTTTAATTTAAAAACTTATATTTTGTGTTTAACATAATTAAAAATGAGCCAATTTCCCCCTTTACATAAAAAAAATTATTTTTGGGTGTGCAAAGTCCACTTTTTCAATTCGAACCAAACTCGAATTGAATATATGAAATATTCTCGAAGCTGAATCAAAGTTTGAATATTTGTTTTATGTTTAAAAGAATATTATATTTTGGTTATTTATATAACTTGATGGGTGAAAATTAATTGGCAAATTATTTTTTGCACAATTGTTTGTAATATTTAGTATTATTTTGATAAATCAAGTTATTATCACAACTTACAATTGAATTACTTCGGATTTTTTTGTATGAATATTGTTTTATATTATGCATGACAGCTCAAAATGGCGAAAATTTGTAACTGTCAAAGCTGGAATTTTTTCAAAGTGGAGTCGAAGCTGATATGTGTTTCGAAGCCAAGTCAAAGTTTAGCACACCCCTATAAAATTTCACATGTAAGGTTTTGAATCCTATTGAGAAATGTCGATATCTTTCATATCCATTTTGGAATAAACCCTATTTTTAAATAACAAACCACTAAAGTTCTCTATCATTGAGGAGGCTGATTTGTTATACTTTCATTTTAAATACATACGTTTAGTTTGAAAATTTTAGTATATGGGTTTTTAATCTAAATTTAGAATCTGATCCTTGTTCCTAAAGATAGGCTAAGCAACACACTTTCAGCATCTTGGCAGCTGAAATTCTGTCTGAATAAAAAACTATATTCATAGTAAAAGTGATAAAAAAAAGACTAGAATATAACAAAAAAATCACAAATACAGTATTATATATAGTTAATTCAGAATAAATTCAACCTCTTTTGACATATCTGAAAGTAGCTAACTGCACTCTTATGATGTTATTTGATTAATTTATAAAGAAACAGAACATTTGAAATTTTTCAATCAAAAAGGTTAAACATACTGTGAATATACTATATAAGTAGATATGTACAATAGGTATACCCTCCCTATGGTAGGAGAGGTGGTAAGTGACAGCTAGCAGAAGGTTCTTTATTGCAAATATTGGCTGGAAGTAATTAATATCTACCTAGTTGGAAATTATTATTATTAATATTATAGAATTACTAAGAAACAAATAATTGTTTCTGAATAGGTTTACATTGGTTACTTCCAGCCAATGTTTGCAATAAAGAACCTCCTGCGGCTATTTGCTACTATTGTAGATGGGAGCTATAGTATATATACTATTTGATTTTCATAGGAAGACCATTATTTGAAAACTGGAAACTCATGTTGCCCCAATGGCGCGAATAAAAATTATGTTTACAGGTGAGATTCGATCAATGCTGGTGGTGGAAAGTGGGCTTCCTATAAAAATTAAGGATTATAAAAAAAAATTAGAGTAAAATGGCTCACATGTCACTTTGAGTTTGAAACTCAAGTATAACAATTTTCACAAGATGCAAATAATATAGACTTGACCATTAATTATACAGTTAAGTGCACTTATAACGAAATGGACAAGTTATGCTGATTTTATTTATTATATAACATCCTAGTTTAAAAAAAATAGCTTCGCTAAATTAAACCAATTAGAAGAAAAGTTTTTTTTTCAAAATAAGCACAAATTTTTATGCAAAATAATGTTAAGAAATGGTACACATACGGAGGTAATTTTAAATGTTTAGTTACCTCTGCTTTTAAACTAAAATGTGTAGCTAGCCCAGCAAAAGTTGTTAAATAATGTTTTACTTTTAAGCTACAATTCTAAATTTTGACTAGAAATTCAAAGTCAACAGAGAGAAATCTGTCACAAAGTGAAATTTAAAAAATATATTTATGGGGAAAGCCTTTTCTAATGTATTCCAATTTTGTTTATTAATATTAAACATTTACTGAAAGAGAATTTGCTAAAAGTGTGCTTAGCTGTATAACTCGATTCAGTATTTAAACAAACAGTACAGGTCAAGTTTACAAGTTATTTACCTACTTTTCCCCCATTTTATCATGGCAAATATTTATAAAAACAACACATTATTATTCAGTCGTCAAAATATATTTTAGGCCTATTCATGTGAACGATAATAGTTTCTCTTATAGATTTCATTGCTGTACCAAGCAGGGTTTGTTAGTGGATCAAGGAGAGCACACCATGCTACCAACCCGATCACATATAAGAAAATGAGAAAACATCTCCGAGGATCTTTGTACGTCAGTATTTCAGCAAAATCTGGGAAGCCCATGTGGTTGCAGAACGCATGTGCAGTAAGTGGTGCAACAAAATGACCTTATCAATAGAAAATTGTATTACAATATATTTTTTACTATAAAAAAGAAATAAAAATATTAATACATGAAATAAGAATGTGTTTATACTATTTTAGAGTTTAAGTGAAACCTCGATCACATAATTATTCCAATTAAGCAAAAATTGAAATAAAATAGTCCTTGCAAATTAAAATACTTATCAAACTTGTATATACCTGTTTTAAAGAACAGGAATGCAGAATAGGCACCAAATATTGTTGTATATGACAGCTGGAAACCTGAAGAAAGTTCAAACACCAATAATTAAGAGAACATATAATTAATGATTTAAATAAATAAATGTACAATGAATGAAGTTTTCATTTTATTTAGTAGAGATAATTAACATGTACTTTCTGAACCAAGTGATTATATCAGCACACGAGAATTTCTATGAGCGTGAGCGAAAGAGCCTATCAATTTTGCTGGGGAAGGTATTTTCACATAGCATACCTTCCAGGTTTATTTTATATGTTACAACCAAAGGCTTTACTTCCCCTCCAAAGGAAGTTATGCTAGGGATTTTTATCGCTCAAGAAAAATCTGTTGGCCTCAGCTAGGTTCGAACCTAAGAACATCGGGTTTTGAGGCAGGCACTTTACCCCAAGACCACCAAAGTCGACCATGAGAAATGTTATAATATTTTTCTATGGAAGCAGGTAAAGGAATGAGAAAAAGACCAAATAATATGAATACACACAATATGGCTTTCACAATTAAAAAAAGAGCTTGCCTAGTTGACATTTTACACTGCTGGCACTCGTAAATGTGGTAATATATAATTAAGTAACAAATAAAAACAAAGTGACTGTGGCTAGTGAGGCTATACTCACAAGATAGCATCAATGCTCGTGTGAAGTCCATACCATTTCTCATTCGTTCAGCCATATGATGGAAATGGGCTGAAAATAGGGTTATCCAAAATGTTAATAGAAAGTGGTATAAAACAAGAAACCAGTATTTGTGAGGTGTATCGAGACAAATAGTTTGGAAATTCAAGCTGTGTAACTACTCCCATGGAGCCCGCCTAGGAATCAAACCATATCTTGATTTGCTACGTATGAATTGAGTATATCCATCAAACATGATGGCATTGAGGTAATTAAAGTAAAACTATATGGAAATAAAGGTCTTTGAGTTCAATATGTTTAATAATGATCACAGTATTATTAAAAAAAATATATAGCAGTAAACTTTAATTTAGAAAAAATTCACAGGAGAAAAAAATTGTAGCCCTATATACTAAAAAACAAATAGCTTTGAATTTTTAAACGTTTTGTCTCCACCGTGTCTTACTACCTGGCTGGGCCTACGTACAATATTTAATCATGCTAATTTGACTATATTAAAAAAATTAGAATTTATAGATACTTTAGGCCTACCCACATTTTTGTGGAGGTAGAGTGGGGAAACCACAAGAAAAAAAAAATCAAGTGTTCACCAGGCCAGGATTTGAACGTCGCCTGCAAATCAGACTAGATGAACTTTACATTTAGTCTGTGTGTCCACCAATGCAGATGACAACAAAATATATTTATTTCTCAAAGTGATTTAACCTCTCTCAAACAAAACTTGCCTGGGATTTAACTAAAACAAAAGTATTTAGCTGTCTTATTGTTAATGTTGTTGTTATGTCTTTAGTATAAAACTACACATTTTGCTAAAGCTTGGTCTCTCACTTTGTACTAAGAGAATAAAGTGAGTTTTTGATAACAATGATGAGAAAGGTATTTGGGTTTAAGGTCCGACACCTTAGCTCGGTCGGTAGCATGTCTGCCTACTGAGCTAAGGATCCCGGGTTCAATTCCCAGCTTGGCCACAAATTTATAATTGATGAAATATGGGTTTACCCTTTCATTGATAAATTAACGGTTGGGGACTGAATGTTGTACCTGTCCTAGTCTTAAGTTAGATTATAAGGCATGTGAAGCTACAACAGGCCTAGCAAGCCGCTAGTGGTAAATATATGGCTTGAATAAAAAGCTGACCCAGACCATTGGCTGGAAACAGTAATGGATGTAAAAAAAAAATTGGATTTAACAGGGCTGAAAAAACTGTAGAACAAAGAAAGTGACACAAAGAAGAACCTGTATGCATCTCCAAACATATTAAGGCATGTAGGTTGAGGTGAGATATTTTCAGATGGTATGGGTGGTGACAGGCATGTACACAAATTTTAGTCGGGGAAACCTGAAGATACAAAACCTCTGGGTGGACCAAGATGTCAATGGAGGATAGTGTTAAAATATATATGAAGGAGTTTTGGTGTTAAGTCCACTTTTTAAATTCGAAGCAAACTCGAATCGAATATATAAAATGTACTCAGGGCAAAATCAAAGTTTGAATATTTTTGTTTGCTTGAAAAAATATATTATTGTTATTTATATAACGTTATGCACTTAAATTACTTGATAAATATTTTATTGCACAATTGTTTGTAATATTTTGTTTTATTTTGATGAATCAAGTTACTATCTCAGAACTTATAAATTCAATTAATATTAGGTTGTGGTGTGTATAAAACAGGTTGGAATAGCAATAACTGACTATACATGAAGTAGCCATCAGTATTTTTTATTGCTGAGGCTTTGTAATTTTTCTGAAGCAACGTAGAAGCTGATAGTTGTTTCAAAGCCAAGTCAAAGTTTTGAAGCTTTTCACACCCCTAGTAGTGTCAGGTTAGGTTTTGGATGGAGATGTATCAGGATAGGGTTGAATTAAGCTTACATTCTGACAGCCGTAAACTTTCAAATTATTTTAAGGCCAGACAACTAGTTATCTATTTTACCCTTAAAATTGTAAAAATGAAGTTTCCATTCATCTCAAAATTGGTTTATGACAATTTGAAAGTCTCACAAGGCATGTTGATTGGTTGCCTCATGTAATAATAACTTCAATCTTTTGTTTAGTGTGATATCAGAATTTCAGCAGTGAGCACAGCACCATTCAATTTGGGTTTATATAAATTTATCTAAAGATAGGTTGAATCCTATATTTCTTGAATCCAAATTGGAATCCTTAAATCTTTAAAAATATACTATTTTAGTTACAGGGAAAATATTTAAAATTGAATCTAAAAAAAGTTATTTAATGCTTGTACCAATGGCAAATTTTATTTTGAATGTCATGTCTATTATGTCATAAACAACAAAGAGAACACTTTTTGAAATGATTAGTTACATTACTTAAATGTTATCCTTTTTGTGACGTCCCTTATCTAATTTTATCATGTTATTTTACTTAAGAGATGACACCCACTCCTTTCCTTGTTTATTATACTATGTTTAAAGAATCAGGGACAAAACTTAAATCAAATATACCTAACTACTTTTACATAGAGATATCCTGGAGGAGAATCTTCTCTTTTTATTTTTAGTGATGTTTAAGCAAATTTTAATAAATATCTTTAGCTTTCATTAATTTAGTCAAATGTTAATATTAGAGTTGGGTCAAATCCAATATTTTATGAATATGAATCTCCAATTTACCTTCGAATCATGAATTTAGAATTCGAACACATATTATCTTGGAAAGAATTATGAACATAAGTGTAAATATTCATAAACATGAATAGGTCTAGTATAAAATACAAATAATAACTAAATGTCAACATTATTTCTTATAATCCATTCATTATAACATTCATATAATCAGTAGTGTGTTAAATTACTGGTCTGGGGCCTGGATGTTCAGTTCATCCTATAATTATAATTGGTTCTGAGCCACCAATAAACAGTGAATTAAAGTTTAAAGTTCTAAAACAAATTTCCCTTGAAAGATTGGGGATTATTATTTTTTTTATAGATTTTTGTCTTGAATCTTATAACATTTGCTTTCGTTATGTTATTGTTCTTTTGTGGAAGGTGTTATTAGTTACGTATCAAGTTTAATATTGTGTCATTAATATATAAATAATTAGAACGATAATATGGTCAATGCTTTCAAATACTCCTTAGCGTCAAGTCAATTACATTACAATTTGAAATTTTTTCAAGTCCTCGAAACTTGAATATCTTTAAGGGCTCAAGGGATCCATTCCTAGTTATTATTAATCAGCCAAATATTAAAATTGTTTTTAATGTTGATGATGGCAATGGCATGTAAATAAAAGGTCTGATACTATATAATTTAAAGGAGGAGAGAGAGTGGCTTGTACACCAGAAGGAGAGGTCAAGTTTCACTTCTCAGTTGGGTGAAATGGTGGTGGATTCCTTTAGCACTGTGATTTTTCCCCTCTTTCTCTCGCTAATGCAGGTGCTTTTCCAACAAATTTACACTTCCAATTCCTATCCTTCAGGTTAAGTCATTAATAATTATGAAGTTTAATGTGACAATTATAAAACACTAGTCCAAAAAATTATTGCACATAAATGATTGACTACAACATTAATAACAATTTTAATGAACTCACCAATTCCGAAGAAAAGTGGGCAGACAAAGATTGCCGTAATTGGCTGGAAGCACTGGAGCAATAGTGGCAGCATGCATGCTCGAAATGTAAACTCTTCAGATAATGGTGCAACTATGTGATTACGTACCCATATCAGGTTCTGGAAATTTGAAACCCAATACATTGGCTCTGGAATAAAAACACACATCTACCTTTATGGTGGCACCTTATCAAGCTAATAGTTTATTTTCTACAAATAAGTGCCCATGGGCTGGTTTAGCCTGATTAATTCTCTGAAATATTGATCCAAAGTCATTAAATCACCATTTAGTGAATTAGAAAAAAAAATACATCTTCAGCCTTGACCATAAATGAACCCAGGATTTTTAGATAAGAATCCAAATACGCCCCTTCACTACTGAAAATATAAAGTGTCTGACAATTTGATATATTTTCGTCTTTGACAGGAATTGAACTTTGAACCCCTAGATAAAAAAAAAAATTAGCACTCTACTGAACTCATGTGTTGACTTTTTAATTTAAAACTTAATCCCCTGACATTCAACAATGGTTTAAAATGGGTTTGTGTTGATCATTTTAGTGCCACGAGCTGATTTGATCAGCTCTCCAGATTTGAGATACTTCTCGCTTTATCTGATAGATAGTGTAGTAGTGTCATAAATCACTGGAAAGAGAACATTTCCCTCTATTATTTTATATAAGGTCGGAACCAAAAATCAACCGTGAATAGTTATTGGAACTGGGAATTTAGTACATTTACAATGGTGAACGGTCACATACTCAATGTGATAATAATGTGCAACACCGATTTACATACGAGCTGCATGGAAAAACATAAGTGTAGCTCACATTCATACTGATGTAAATAGTTTTGTAAACAGTTTTCAAATGTACGGGTTAAATAATTGTTCTGAGTTTAAAAAAATATACTATTTAGATTTTCATGTTATGTCATGTAAAGGAAAAGATTTATTTACCAATGTAAGTAAATAGACGTAGTGACTTTATTAATATACCTAATACAAGGCCTCATCTTTAAGCTATTGCCTGGTACGGGCACGAATCAATGTTTCATTGCAATAAGTTATTGTAAATGCCATCTATCAATGAAACAACTGTAGGACCTACTTTTAGCCAGTCTGAATACTTAATATTGAAGCTAATAGATGGGGCTACGAGTTCAATGCTATACTATGGCCATAAATAAAGCAATAAATGAGAAAATATGTGTCAGATAAGAGTATAGTACTAGAATGGCTGTCGGACTTGGGTAAATTGCTGTGCTAAGCACACACCAGGGAATGTGTTAAGCAGACTTAGTATGACTCAAGTGTGGTGCTATACTAAATACAGAACGACACCCAGTCTAAATCAGAATGAAATGGACCAGTTTCACATAAGAAACTGGCCCGTTCCATTCAAGTTTAAGTATGTGTCATCTTGTATCTAATATAGCGCCACACTTGAGGCATATTCAGTCTGAATGTGAAACTGACCCTCAGACTAGACCTAGTCGAGAAAATGGGTCTGCCTCAATTGTGAATAATGGCTCATCTTGATTTATTTTTTGTCAAAAGAACAAGATGTGTGCACTATTCGCAAATATTAACACAGCAATGATTCTTTTTAAAAAAAAAAGTTTTTTGGTGCACCATGTGTTAAGTTACCCATCCAAGCCATCCCACATTTAAACTAATGGGGAAAGGAATGATGCAGGTATAATAAAAGTGTACTAATATTTAGG
>CABFWB010002796.1:47046-69811 GCA_902151455.1 Timema bartmani
TTTTTTTTTTTTTTAGTAACTGCACAGTATTATTTGGCTCTAGAAGTAAAATACCACATAATTTTTAAAAGACGAATGTTAATCTGAGAGTAAATTTACTAGATTTTCTTTCACATATTTTACTTTACCTCCATTACTTTTTCCAATCTGTGGCCTGGGTCACTATTTTATTCCAACCATATATTTTCCACTACCGGCTTGCTAGGCCTGTTGTAGCTTCATATTCTCTGACTTATAATCTAACTTAAGACTAGGACAGGCAAAACATACAGTTCATGGCTGTTAATTCATCACTGTGAAAGTGTAAACCCACATTTCAACAATGATACATTTTTCGGCCATCCTGAGAATCAAACCCGGAACCTTTAGCCCAGAGATAAGGTGTTGGATTATGTATATTTAATTGACAGCTGTCACTTTAGATATTATCAATACTTATAAAATTACACAAATAAAATACCGGTAGCCAATGTTGGCCTTAAACAAATATGTTTGTATTTTCTAAAGGTTTCTTCCTATGAAAATGTGAATGTGAATGTTCAAAGTATCAAAGTATAGGAAGATATAACCTATAACCAGGGCTCTAGAGTCGTTACACCAAGTCTTCAACTCTGACTCCTATTTTTCTACCGTCTGATTCAGACTCCTTCAGAAATGTCAAAAGTATAGTTTCTTAATTAGTAATAATAAATTTACTACAGTGTAATCCTCCATTACAGATTACATCATGGTTAGCTTCTTTGGTTTTTTAAGAATCAATTAGCCAAATCTATTATTTATGCTTTTAGTGAGGATTACTCCATCTAGATATCATATTCTGAAAATTGAAAAATGACACCTAGACATGGGAATTGAACCTGGGACCTTTGACTTAGTACGCCAATGCTCTAACCACTGAGCTATCCAGGAATCGTCCCATGCCCAGGGTCATTCTTCACTCATATTAGAACATTGGCATACAAAGCCAAAGGTCCCGGGTTCGGATCCTGTGTAGAGGTGTCATTTTTCAATTTTCAAAATATAATATCTAGTTGCAGTAAACCTCACTAAAAGCACAAATAATATCTTTGGCTATTTGAGTCTTAAATATGCAATCCCTTACAATTATAATAATTGTACAAGTGACAGCATTAAGCCAACTACCGAGTCGAAGGTGGCTGCGTTATCTGATAGCTCGTGATCTTAATAATAATCACACATTTGTAGCCGAGGATTTCCCCATATCTATCATAGACTCTGCCTTAAAATATGATTGAAGAATGACCCTGATCATGGGACGATTCCTGGATAGCTCAGTTGTTAGAGCATTGGCATACTAAGCCAAAGGTCCCGTATCCAGGTGTCATTTTTCTTTGGTTCTGTCAATTTATATTTAAATAAATCTGTCAATCTAAATTACAAATACTGGTCCTATTTATAAGACAGTTTAGAAACACTGTACAATAGAGTTGCCCTTAGCTATAGGTAATTTTCCTAAAGTTAAAATGTTGCTGCCCCTACCCCCTAATCCTGTTCCAATCAACAAAAAAATGAGCTGTGCAAAACTTCAACTCAATCGAACAACTGCTTGCAACACCTTGAAGTTTAAACATAGTATACACAACGATTAATTCCATTCGAAAGCGGTATACTCTTCCCTATCTCGACCATTTTATTTTTTCTTCCCAGAGAAATTTATGTGGACACATCCAGGCAACCCCAGCAATTGTTTAAAAAAGTCTGAATCAAATTCCCCAAAAGTTAATTCGAAAAATTCCTGAAATGACATGAAAAATTTAAGAAATATTAGGATTTTTTAATAACCTACACTATTTCTATAAGAGAAAAGCATTTTTATTTACAACAATAATTTATATAGAATAAAAACATAATGTGAATGAACAAACATTGAACATTATTTTTTCCTAAGAGAGGATTTAGTAGCAGTTGGCTATTTTTTACGATTTCCGCTAACGATCTGTAAAACAGATTGTTTCTCAGTTTCATCTTTTGTGAGAATGTTATTGTAATCCTGGATGAGTTTGACATCTCTTTCTGCAACGTTATTCACAGCAAAGTGCTTAAATTTAGTTGGCTATACCCCACTTCTCCACTACTTGGTAAACAGCCATGGCTTGCTCTTCTCCTGAAGATGTTGGGATTTCAGGGACTCCCAACAATTGCTCCTTGCCTTGAAAAGTTACTATTATTGCCAGTCTATCAACCTTTTCAACACCTGTGAGTGCTGGGAGCAGCTTTCCATCCCAGTGCAACATTAATTCTTGGCAGTCGTTTAGGTTAAATTTGTGCTGAATTTCTGTGTCTCACTTCTCTAAAAAAATTCTAAGGCGTTGAAAATAAATGCGATTTATTACCAGGTTTTCAGTATCACGCCCGAAAGCTTCTGCAGCAGCCATTAATATGTAAACCCCATTTCTATAAGTGATTTTGCACCTATCAAAAACTTCAGAGAGACGGGGAATAAAACACTGCAATGTACCTCGAGTTGCTGGAACTGATGCTGCTGATATTTGCTGAACAATGACAGAGGAATTTTCACTGTCGTCACCACCATCACTGCTTTGGCTGCTTGATGTTGAATCATCAGTTTTTGATGTAGCAAGCTGATGAGTAGCAAAATGTTGTTCCATTTTTTCATAAGTCCTTTTTTTCCTGCCAGCTTCCATTGTAGTGCATTTCAGTGCTCTTTCTTCCTTTTTGTTTTAGTTTTTGATCCACATCAACCATGGAGCCCGGTCGTCCTTTTTGGCGCTGAAGCATTAAGAAATTCTTATCCTCTTCATTTTTCATCTGTCCCAAAGCATCTGAATGAGCTATGTCAAAGAGATCGTCCATAATTTCCACAAAAAGATATCTTCTTTCTTTTTCCTTGCCTGCAGTTCTAGTGAAATTTATCTCTAAACGTTTTCCATTCATCATAGAGTTTGAGTAATTTATCAACGCAGTGGTCAGTTCTTCTTATAGGAATTCGTGCTTTTTGCCAAAAAATTGAAACTTTTTTAATCACCAATGTAATGTGTAATATTTACAACTCATACATTGTAGAAAAAAACGCTTAAAACTTGCCGGTTCGAAGGTAGTTTGGCTCTGATGATTTGATTGGAAATGTAGCCAACAAAAGGGACATTAAAATCTTTTCTTAACTTGTGTGATGAACTATCTGAAGAAGTTGATGCCATTTTACAATTCTAGGAAGAACACGTCACAAAAGCCACTATACACCAGCACAGGGTGTCTACCATCCGGGAAAATCAGGGAAAACGGGAATTAGCCGGGAATTTGAAGTGATCGGGGAAAAAACGGGAATAAGCCGGGAATTCGGTAAATTACAATAAAAATTTGGGAAAATGTGGTTTCACTCAAAATATGAAATATAATAATCATTAAAACAGTAAATAATAATGTTATTCAAACTGTAGTTTTTTTGTAGCTGTGTACTAAATTTTATAATTCCTAATAAACAATGTTAATTCAAATTTAAAAAATATGTTTATTTAAATTTTACAACTTATTATTATTCATAAAAAAAGATTAATAGAAAAATGAGGGGGGAGGTGGGGGAATTAGAAGGATGTGACATACTTTTTAGTCGGGAATTTTAGGAAATGATCAGGTGAAATCAGGGACAAAGTCGGGAATTTCATTGGTCAAGTTGAGTAGACACCATGTCAGCAGCACAAACAGTTCTGAATCAATAATTGAAAAATCATTCATCAAAGACATCATATTTGATTACAAAATAAGTAAAGGAAGCACATAACATATAAAACGAAGAGGTTGTAAAATAAGTTTATATAATAATATAAGTTTATATAATAATATTAATGAAAAATTTAAACACAACTATCCTTTCGGTTTGGCTTCCTTCACTATCACTTAATTTATATTATTATACAGTGTTTCTACAGCGTCTTATTATACATTTCTAAGCCATTAGGCACCAATTTATTTTAAATATTGTTCCTAAAAACTGTAAAAAGCATTAAATCAAAATGATATATTAATCATTTAATATTGTTATAATATTATAAGTTGTTATTTTGAAATCGGAGTTGATACCTTTTTACTGACTCCGACTCCATCCAAAATTGCTTCAGGCTGCAACTCCATAGCTCTGCCTATAACTTAGTGTTAAAAATAGTTTAATTTTACATAGGGCCTATCCCGATAAAAGTTACGTGTTATGTCACATTATGTTTAAACTTTTAAGATCGCACTAAATAAATTAATAAAAAAAAGTTTTTGCCTTAATTTAATTGTATACCTAAATCAGGAAAAAGAACTAGTCAAAGTTGGGCTGATTAAGTGATTATAGCTGTTAGGATTACTGTGGATTCACATGTTCACCAAAAAACTAGCGCAGAACAAAAAGGTAGTCACTTGACGAGCTCTAAGCCAATCCCAAGATTTCCGCCCAATCTGCGCAAGATGGTTCCCCTAAACTTTAACTCATCTCTACTTTGTCTGCTTTGCCTGAGATGTTCGGCACAGGAGAACCAATCATATCTCAGACCCGACAATCTTAAATCAGTGTGTGTGTGCATTTGACAATGTATGTGCTCTACAACCAGAAGCAAGCAGACAGCTTGACTGGCCATTGCGAGGAGATTTGAAATAACCCGTTATTGGGAAGCGTGTGCATCCATGTTTTGGATTGTGCCATGACACAGCATTATAATTTGAAAACATCCATCGGAGAATGTTCTAAAATATATGTTTATCCACTAGAAAATAAAATATGTTGATAATCAGCTGTTTTATGTTGGTGTTGCAACATAGATCGTGTGAGTTGCTGCGCCACTGAGGCAGATTCTGCTCTCCATTTTCGGCGAACATGTGAATCAAGCTCTAATCTTAGACAGCCCTTTATATGATAGTTTTTTTTAAGAAAAAACCTCACTTGTGGTCAAGATTGGTGCTGCTTTGTTTCACTGTTGAGATATTTTGTTTCAAAGTTATCATGGCACAACACAAGGGTGGGTGTGAGGTTTTCGGAGATCAGTGCAGATGACTAGTCTCTGTTCTTGATTCCTTGTAAGTAGCTCTATTCTAATCTATGTACATTTCTTCTTCCAGGAAGAGTCTGTACCAGCACGTGTATGAGTATGACCTCCCACTCTTCAATCCAGCACCGTGTCGGTTCGAGTTTGTGGCCCCTGAGGACACGGACCATGCGAACCCATGGAAGGAGAGCTTCCGCCAGTTGTATCGTGGCTTGCATGTCCGGCCTGGCTACCAGGACCTGAAGTCCAAGGCACGGAACATTGCTTACTTCAACACTGTGCAGGGGGCGTTAGATCACTTGGAGGAGCGCGGCTCAGACCCAGCAGCCGAGGGCTCTCTCACCGCTTTGGTTTTCTTGCATGCCGGCACATACCGCCGGGAGTTCCTGGTGGTGGACTCTGACGTCGCACTCATTGGGGCAGCCCCCGGTAATGTGGCCGAGTCAGTGGTCCTGGAGAGAGAGGCAGAATCCACCCTCATGTTTGTAGAGGGGGCTAAGCAAGCGTACGCCGGCCACCTCACACTCAAGTTTTCTCCAGATGTTACGTCCACAGTCCCCCACCATAAACACTATTGTCTGGAGGTGGGGGAGAATTGCAGCCCCACTATTGACCACTGTATTATACGTAGCTCTTCCGTAGGTGAGTCATCTTTGATCCACTTTGTTTTGTGTATCAAATATTTCATGTCTTGCGGAAACTAGGTAGAGTTCAGTCCTGACTGATTTCTCTAATACCTGCAGAATACTACTGGGTTAACCCCAACTGGTTTGGTTTGCCACTCACTAGGATATTCAGGTTAGATTCCTTGGTGGATATAGTGAAGGTTTTTCCTAAATTGTATTTTTTCTCTTTTCACAAATGTGGGTTCAGTTCCCTAAATATTATTAGGGTGGCTACTCATCGGGAAAACTGGGAATTATGCTTGAATGAGCATCGAGAAAAAACCTGGGAAAAGTGCTTGAATTTTGACATATGTCAGAAATTTAAAAATTTTAGATCCTTTATCCAAATGTGTGACCAAAATAAGCTATATGAATTTAACTCAATTTTATATTAAATCTCCAAAAAAATCACACTACTTGAAATTTTTACAATTAACACTGCCGCCAACATGTTTATAGTTACTCGAATGGCACTCACTTTTCAAAAGTTTGAGGAAAGCATGGATATCTTCTAATAGTTTCTAGAGATATTTAATATTTTAAAAAATTGCAGGTGACGGTAACTCTAATTAGTTTATAGGGGCATTCAAATTTCAAAAATTTGCTTGGGGAAGACCACTCTAAATAGATTATTGAGGAATCTTATTTTCAGAAAGTTTCAGAGTAAAAAAACTCTAAATATCTTCTAAGGGTATCAAAATTTCAAAAAAATGTATGGGTAGGACCACTCAAAATTGTTTTAGGTGATCCAAATTGCAGACATTTGCCAGTGGAAGAGCTTCTTCCCCCACATTTGACTGAGGAGAGGAGCTTTTTTTTAGAAAAATTTTTTTTTACTTACTCCCTACCACCCCTCTTCTCAAATAATATTCCACTACCACTGGTTGTAGCACATTTGTAGACGTACTAATAGGAGTTTGCAAAGTAACGTTTTCAATTTGAAGCAAAGTCGAATAAAAAAATATGAAATATTTTTGAAGCAGAATTTTGAAGCTGAATTGAAGTTCGAATATTTATAAAAATGTTTAATGTTGGATCAAAATATTATACTTTTCATAAATATGCAAAGTTAATTGTTAAATATAATTTACAAAATACTCTATGATAACATAATTAATATAATTAATCTTAAAATAATAAATTAAGCTATCACAAAATGTAGCATAAATTAAAGATTTTATTCACACTAACACAACAGCTAAGATTCCTGGGCTCAATTCCCGGCATAGCCAAAAAATGTATCATTTGTGAAATGTGGATTTACCGTTTCACGGTGATGAATCAAAGGCCGTGATCGAATGTTATGCTTGTCCTAGTCTTAAGGGTGTTGAAGAGGTTCAAAAATCAACATCTTAGAAACTCGCTCCTAAGGGGTCAGCTATGATAATAGTGGAGTCACTCGGAGTTAGTCTTCCTTAGAAGAAGGATATTAACGGTCTGCTTTCATATGTTTATTATGTATTAAGGAATGTGCACTATGGACCTTGTTCCTGACTAATCTGCAATAAATGACATTTGTGATGGCAAGCATACAGCCTTCTCTCTCTAGGTTTAGTTTCTCCCTCTAATGCTACCCATCAGCTTGTTTGCTGGT
Source organism: Timema bartmani (assembly GCA_902151455.1). NCBI lineage: Eukaryota > Metazoa > Arthropoda > Insecta > Phasmatodea > Timematidae > Timema > Timema bartmani. Next base: position 54,309 of record CABFWB010002796.1, read on the forward strand.
AGGAAGTGGGAGGAGGAAGTAAACTCAGGTATCCATTGACCCAGTGACTAAGATAAGCCTGGTTGGGTTCATTGAATCATTGCAGTACAAGAATTTACTTTTTATGAAAATAAAATCTAATTGAAGGCATTTTATATTGTTTCTTACATACACTTTTTCAACTTATTATAACCTGCGCTTTATTTATCGACTAATTATATCACTTGCATGAATTGCAAACTAGGTTACTCTTTAACAGTCACAACGAGACCCCCAGCTGTCAAATCATCACTGTGAGAGGAAGGTCCCACTTTTATTAATGATAATTTTATTGGACGTGCAGAGAATCAAACCAAATACCCTTAGTTCAGAAGACCAAATAAGAAAATGATTATCAAATTATTTTTAGGAAGTTAGTTACCAGAGTACATACATATTGTATAGTGAAGACTTAAGAAAACATATTTTTTAAGTTTTTTCAGTGCCAGGTCGATGTTCAAATCTCATTTGAATTAATTGGGAGAGGTTTTAATCCTCCCTACAGATTAAATTGTTAAAAAGCTCTTGTTTTAAATTATGATCTAAAAAAACCTATCAACAAAATATGTGGATTCCTATCGTTAATTTGTATTGGCCCCCTCGGGGCTAGCTTTAAGAATTTATAGGTCATGAATGAGCCCTCACAATTTTAAGGCACTCCCTTTTTTTTTGTAGAGAACGTTTTTCCTATAACAGTTTTGTATTGACGGCAAAATTTTAAAATGATTAAATTAGCTATTTAGAGGTGGGTGATTGAGATTACAAAGAATTAGTTGAGAAAATAAAATACAGTAAACTCGTGATTTTATAAAAGTTTGAGTATACATAAAAAGTTTCTTTAATGTTCTTTTGTTTTTTCTCATAGAAAGTACGTGTGAAGTTTAAATCTTCTGACAAGTTACGGGTGTTGAAGATGTTAAAAAAAATCGACTTCTTAAAAAGTTATTTCAAGTGATCAATTATGATAGAGTGGGTTAACATAACCTCCCCTTCACACCTTCCCAGACTGAATGACCCCGGTGGAAGATAATATTATTGCCATTCTGAATTTGTAATTTTCAAAGCAAGGGCGTAATATCGGTGTTATAAATGACTGTCAAATTATCCATAGGAAGTTACTCTAGCAAATATATTTTTAATATGGACTAAAACATTTTTATTATCTGGATATATTATCATAGAAAACTAAAAAGTAGGCCAATGTGACATTTTTCGGTGACAGTAAAGCTGAAGTTCAAATTTCATTCATATTGTCCTAGCTCTAGATTAATTTGTCTAGCCCTTGTGTTAAAACTTTGGCAATAATTTTTTTTATCAACACTCAGTAAATTTGAGCCTGATCATATAATTTCTCACAGTTGTCAGTTGATTCCTTAGAAACAGGTGTCTCATCTTTTCTATTTTTAATGTGAAATTTGTTTTTAAAGTAAATAAATTATTCTTGAAATGAGATGCATCGATTTAATTATTTACCAGAAAAAACAACATTTTGTAAATATTGCAGGTGATAAACACTGGATTCTTCACAACAGTCAATAAAAGAGGTGCATTGATTTAATTATTTACCAGAGAAAACATTATATTGCAAATATTACAGGTGATAAACATTGGCTTCTTTACAACAGTCAATAAAAGATAAAATAGATTCTTCAGCAAGGAATACAACAAAAATCAGCACAACCACCCAGCTAAATGCAACTTTATACACCAACTCCCAATACATGCTACTACTACCATCTACCGTTGCATAGTGCTACTACATGTGCTGTTTGGATGGTGGCACCAGTTAGGAAAATTTTGGATACCACCTTGTAATTTACATAATGCTATATTTCAAACATAATTAATTATTTAAGATTTTTCCACACAAATATTAACTTGTGAAATAAAAAATATATACACACAACATAAATGTGTGTTTTGACTTTAAAAATATTTTGGTTGAATCCAGAATTTTACTTTCAGATCGAATTCAAAGTGAATAAATATTTGAAGAGAAATCAAAGTTTTCAAAGCTTTTCACACTTATACCTTTAGTTATATAACTTACCTACATTAAAATAGAATTTGCTAAACATTTCTAGTCTTTTCTTAATTATTCATTTATGAAAATTTTGCAACCACAAAAACATATTAATATGTTCTCAAACTTCATAAGACCTATCTATTGAATTATCCATAAAACAAGATTTTTTTTTCAGTGGGTGCAGCAGTGTGCGTGAATGGTATGGGCGCAAACCCAGTTATAAAGCATTGTGATATCAGTGACTGCGAGAATGTAGGGCTCTACGTAACAGATTATGCGCAGGGAAACTACGAAGATAATGAAATAAGTCGCAATGCTTTAGCTGGCATTTGGGTGAAAAATTACGCCAACCCCATCATGCGGCGGAATCACATTCACCATGGAAGAGATGTTGGCATTTTTACGTTTGACAATGGACTCGTAAGTAACAAAAAAATATGTTCAGGTGGGATAGTTGCTTATTCATTTGATTTATTTTCCTTATTTTGATAATTTTTTTTAGCAAAGTTAAGGCCAGTTTTAACTTAAACTTAACCAAAACCTAAATTAAACAAGCTTATAATAACAATAGTAATTATAATTGACTACATTTTAAATGTAATAGTTAAATTATCTCCATCCATTCCTTCATACAGCTATTTTAACATCTGTGCATAAACATATTTATTTAAGTGAAGTTTTGAAAAAAGCCAACTCATTCAAATTCCTTAGTGTGTAGGCAGTCCACACCCCTGATTATGCAACTATGAAAAAACGGAAATAAGATTCATTTTTGTGAATTGGTATGTTTATAAGGTTGGAATTTTTAATACACTAAGATAATGCTCATTTTCAGTAGATTAAAATTGGCTGCCAAATACTGCCTGTAATATCTTGTGTAAAAGTTTTCTTTAAGGACCTCTTTTAGCGTTTTTGAGGAAGTTAGTTTTCAATATATATATTTGGAAGATGTTACAGGAAAGGTGGAATAGAAAACATAAAATGGAACAAACACAAAATGGCTTTTAAAATGGAAAGGAGAACACAGTTCACACTTTACATTGCTGCCAACATGTTACTGTTTTTGCATGTTTCCTTTCCTATCATGATTTTCTTTTCATTCTTTTTTTTTCATCTAATAATAGTTTACCTAATACATCCATCACCATAGTAATTATTCATATAATTTTTTAAAAACTTTGCTTGGTAATTCTGCTACATTAACTGAACTGAAACAAACCACTAAAACTTTTTAGGTCACATACTTAAGAGGTACAGAAGCTGCTAAAAACAAGCATCCACCTGCATAAACATTTCTAATAATTGAAACGAAACAGTGGAAGGGGGGGTAATAGTTTAACTGGATATTGTTTCATATTTATAGGGAAACAAGCTGTCCTTGGACCTGGGGTTATATTGCTTTTCTTCCTGAATTAAGTCATTCATTTTGATATATTTTTAACAGGGTTACTTCGAAGCAAACGACATCCACAACAATAGAATTGCTGGGTTCGAGGTTAAAGCTGGTGCCAACCCGACTGTTGTACACTGTGAAATACATCATGGTCAAACAGGAGGCATATACGTTCACGAGAATGGCTTGGGACAGTTCATCGATAACAAAATCCATTCCAATAACTTTGCCGGTGTGTGGATCACCTCCAATAGTAACCCCACTATCAGGCGGAATGAGATCTACACTGGACATCAAGGAGGCGTGTATATATTTGGAGAGGGACGAGGACTTATCGAGCACAACAACATATATGGTAAGCACAACAACATATATGGTATAATCACTTAACTTTGTCTTTAGTAGGGTTGACATTACACAATGCTTTGTATATTCTTATTTTAAAGGTTGAGGACTGATCCCTGCCAGTAAGTACAAGGATTTTTTAATTTTAATTTAAAGTTATTATTACATCCCCCCTATAGATGAATCTTTGTACATAATCATGACAAAAAGATCATCCTTATTATCAATTATGTTTCTCTATGCTAAATCTGGTTTGTTTCTTTGGAGATAGCAGTTAAGCTCACAAAACTTTTGACTCTACGAAGACAAACAAAGCTCTCAGTGGGTATCGGACATTATCATTCTTGAACAAAACTAGGTTTTATTAAATTTTAAAGATACATTTAAATCCCTCAAGTCCTCAAGGATATTTATGGACTTAAGTAACTTTATAGTTTGGATTCAAAAATAATATACATATAATTAAATTTTGAATTTGTGTTTTTTTTAATCTATTATAATTCTTACTAGAGGCTTAGCCCAATTTATTTATAGGAAAAACAAAATAAGATTTCCCTGGACCATTAGTTTACCACTTAATGCATACAAAATAATATTTGAAGAAATAAATTATACCATTGGAATGTGAGCTCATTATACTTATGTTTTTTTTAGTCTGATAAAATTTTTTTACATATTCATCAGGGAAGCATATATTCAAATAGTTGTTTGAAAAATTAAGACAGAGGGGTGGACGGAGTGGTTCTAAATAAAAAATTGAGTGACACAGGTGAATGCTCTCTCTTTCCTATTTTATGAAGTTGCTTTTTGCATTTCAAACTCCCTCTATGAATTCTGATAGAATGAAATTTAGGTCGGGGGATTGGGCGGTAACTATTGACTTTCTTCAACAGGCAACTATTACCTCTTAGTCCAGTGACAGCAATGTAAAGTGTGAACTATGAGGAGTTGTTCTGATTTAAGGTAGCTTTCAAAATATTTCTGGCTATAATGTGTCAACAAAAAATTGAACTTGAATCCAGGTTACACTTCCCGTAACTACATTTTTTTAGGGGCAGGTGGAGGTGCAGTAACTAACTGGTCTAATATCTTATATTAATTTGTTTATGGTGGCTAAGTTTACGCATAGGGATAGGTTTCTCCCTCTGTATTTTAGTTACTACTTAAATATGGGTTTTTGAAAGAAAAAAGGTCACCACACTGTTTAAATATTGAATACATTATTAATACAAAATCTGCAAGTTTCTTGATTAAACCAAATAATAGTTCTAAGCTAACCAATTTAAAAAGTTAAATTATTCAAAATCTTAATTTTTTATTGCAATTAAGAATCGAAGACGAACTAAGATTCAAAAGTGTTTAAGCTTTGCAAAGGCTCACATGATATGGTAATTTTAATACAATCTTAAGAATACACTTTAGGATTCAGGAAATTTGAAGGAACCGTTCCTATGTTTAGCCATTAAGTACTATATTTTTACTGTCTGTAATTCAAATATAATGTAAATTTATTCTAGGAAATGCTTTGGCTGGGATACAAATTCGAACAAACAGTGACCCGATTGTTCGCCACAATAAGATCCACCATGGGCAGCATGGTGGTATTTATGTTCATGAAAAGGGGCAGGGCCTAATAGAAGAGAACGAGGTTTATGCCAACACGCTCGCTGGGGTATGGATCACAACGGGAAGCACACCAGTCCTGAGACGTAACAGGATCCATTCGGGGAAGCAAGTTGGAGTTTACTTCTATGATAATGGGCACGGCAAGCTGGAAGATAATGATATATTCAACCATCTCTACTCCGGAGTTCAGATCAGGTACTGTGCTCTGATAATCTAGTGAATTTTAATTTAAAAAATATGTTATGTTAAGGACAGATTCTTGAATCTTGAACCTTTGGCTTCACACATCAAAAGTGTATCATCTGAGTAATTCAGGATCTCATCCAATTATACATAGTATATAAATAATGTATTTTAAAACATTCTTAAACATGGATAGCTATCTGTAGTATACTTATATATTCTAGGTAGATATGCACTTGGAAAACCTAGAAAAGTCTAAGATTTTAGTTGTGAAAGGCAAAAGTCAAGAATGAAATGTTTATAATAATTTTTGAAACATGAAGAAGACCATAACTCACTGTAAACTATTAGTTTTACCAACCTGCCTCGGTGGTGTAGTTAGCTAACACGCTAGTTTTTCGTTGAGCTGGACTGCTGAGGACGGGAAGATCAAGGTTCAAATCTTATCCGGGTGAAATGGGAGTCGGGGGGTTTTCCTAAATGGTTTTCCGCTCTCCCTCCATGCAAATCTGGGTACACTTACTTTATATTCAACCTTCCCAATCCCTAGCTCATTAGTGTATATATTACTTAAGTGTATAACCCAAACGGGTAGTAAGACGCAGTGCTAAATAAATATTAGTTTTACCTCCTGTAACTAGTCATCCTATTCCTTTTTGATCTTCACTCCGTTGCACCAGTCTTATTCAGTCGGGTGTAAAATGTTAATATGACTCTTACAATGACAAAAAAACACATTTTACATTGCTGCCATTAGACAAAAGGTAATGGCTGCCTTTTGAAGAAAATCAATCATTAGTGCCCAATCCCCCCAACCTAGGTTTCATTATATCGGAACTCATCATGAGAGAGTGTGAAAAGTGCAACATAACTTCCTAAAAGAGGAAACTATAAAAAAAATATAATTGGTTCAGTACATACATAAAGTTTAATTTTCTTCGCATTGTGATATCAACAGTTGTTGAATATCTGTCATGAGCATAGTGGCATTAGATGACAAACTTTTTAAATGAAGAGAAAAAGTTATCATTAAATTCCAGGACAGCCTTGTTGGATATTCAAGAATTGTTTTGAGTTCACCATGTGAATAAAATTAAACTCTAGATTTGTACTGAAGCAATATTTTATTTATTTTGACCTAAAAAATGCTTTGATAAAATATTTTTTACAAACATTGAGGTTTTTTCGCGTCCTTTAAATCACCTCCTTAAATAATTCTTATGTCAAGAATACAATATAGAAAACCATGAAAGTGTGTATTTTTGGGTCTAAAAAACCTGAAGAATTTCCATTTTATATTAAATTAAAATTCCAGGGTACATATATTTGTCAAAGAAGTTAAAAAATACAGTTATTTAGTCATTGAATTAAAATGATTCATCTCCAAATTAATCTTTACTTTTGTTTTTATTTAATATCAATTTTCAATGGATTAACAACGTGTGCCAAATATAAATGTGTAATCCCGAACGGGATTTTAACCTCACTCTCCCTGTCATTGGCATTCTAGTCTAATACGAGCGTGACATGTTAGATAATTTTGCCACCGAAGCAGGCGAATGCAACCTATTAATTAGGGCTCTGTGAGTACTTGGATTTCGAGTTTCGAGCCAGCTCGTCATTTTCGAGCTTCCACTTGATGTACGTACAAATCATTTTTTAAAACACAATGATAAGCATAGGTTATTTAATTTAGATGATATTTGCAGTTTCACTTATAAATCATTTAGTAACTTAACAAATTGTAAAAATAAATATCAAATTTCACATTAATAACGTAAGAGTAAGAGAGCTTCAAAACTATTTTCAACCTGTAAACTTATTCAATATTGTCATCCATTTTGAATTCTCCTCGATTTTAAGTTGAACTGCCTCAACAAGGCAATGAAAATAAAAATAGCTAAATAGATCACTAAATAATTTAATAATCAACATTTTTCCTTGGTCCCTTTCAGAATAAAGTTTCAGTTATATTAAAATGTTAACATCGAGAATATATTTTATTGAATATTTTTGAACTCACGTTATTTAAAATTTGTATTAATTTATACATTTAACTATAAAACTAGCATTAATTTAGTTACTATTTAATTATAGAATTATGTTGGTTAGCCTGTCTAAAATCAGTTTTGATCTACATTGTAATAAATATTTAACCAAACTTACCACATTTAAATAAAAAAGCATTTACTATTTCATATTGTTTATTAGAAATATGATTTTAACCATAATATTTTTTATTTTAAAGTATGAACATCAGTTTTTGTAGGTATTAAAAATCAAATTAAAATAAATTTTTCAATACATAGAGGAATGAAATTGTAACAGAAGACNCATACGTAATTACTACAGTAAGGACTAATAAACTAAATATGAAACATTTCAAGCCTCCAAATGTTTGTGTTGTGATTCTTACTTTTTTTATATGGTAAATAAAGTTACAAGAAGTATATTTTGGGGAAATATTAGCTTATTAAAATGTCAGTTTTATAAACTTTTTTTATAATTGGTAGTATCATGTTAACATCTTTATTTGAGTGGTGTTCTTATTTTAAAATCTTGTTTTTTAAAGTGTTAGAACTTAAAAAAACAATATTTCCATTTCTTAAACTTTTTTGAGAAATAAATTTACTCTTGATAAAAATGAGTGTCATTCATAACATAAGTTTGTTTGGTATATTTTTAAAATATCAAATTTTAAAGATGTGATATTTTCATTTTATGTTTGTTTTTGACTGATGACATTTTAAATATACTATTTTACTTTTAAAATAAATTAATTATGAACGTACTCGAACTCGACTTGAACTTAGCAGCCTTTTTAAATTCTCGCTTGAGTTCAACTCGACAGAAAAAGCCCAAGCTTGCGTACACCTACTATTAATCTTAGAAACATGTGATTTTATCAATAATGCTTTGTGTGTGCAGGACTGGGAGCAACCCCATCATTCGCGGCAATAAAATTTGGGGAGGTCAGAATGGAGGAGTCCTGGTTTACAATGGTGGGCTAGGTTTGCTCGAAATGAATGAGATTTTCGACAACGCCATGGCCGGGGTCTGGATAAAGACTGATTCAAACCCAACCCTAAAACGCAATAAGATTTATGATGGCAGGGACGGGGGCATTTGTATATTCAATGGTGGTAAAGGTAAGAGTACTTTTGAAAATGTATAATACTTTATTTTAATCATGCTTCTACTATATCAGCTTATCTGAATGTAGAGTATAGAAGATACAGCCCGACACCTTAGCTCAGTCGGTAGCGTGTCTGACTACAGAGCTAAGGGTCCAGAGGTTCAATTCCAGGCATGGCTGAAAATTTATCTTTGATCCAAATATGGATTTATCCTTTCACATTGTTAAATTGACGGCCGGGGACTGGATGTTGTGCCCTGCCTAGTTCTAAGATAGATTAAAAGGCATATGAAGCTATGACAGGCCTAGCAAGCCGATAGTGGAAAATATAATAGCTTGAATAAAAAAACTGACCCAGTCCATAGGCTGGAAACAATAGTGGATGTAAAGTAAAGTATAAAAGATACTATAGAACAGCGGTTCCCAAACTGTGTCACGACAATCATTTCCATTGGTATGCCATAAGAAGTCAAAATAAGCACATTAAGTCATAAAAATATATAGCCTCATAAAATCTTATAAATGTATTCAGACAAGTCTAGCCTAAAGTAAAACAAATTTAAACAGTGATTGGAGGGGCCCCACATTGATTCAAGCTCAAGACAGCCAGTGCAGCCGCGCAATCTGTATTATATCCCTTGGCACTATATAAAAAGGTACTGAAATATTAAATATTTGGCATCTTGGTGGTACTCCCAATTATGGAAATCGCTGGTGTGGTACACCATTCAAAAAGTTTGGGAGCCGCTGCTGTAGAAGTAATATGTTCAATCTGTCATTGTTGACCAACTTTGTTTAGGTATTTTAGAAGAGAACGACATTTTCCGCAACGCACAAGCAGGTGTTCTCATCTCGACACAGAGTCACCCAATCCTGAGGCGAAATCGAATATTTGATGGTTTAGCTGCTGGGGTGGAAATCACCAACAATGCCACTGCCACATTAGAACACAATAAAATATTTAACAATCGATTTGGGGGTCTTTGTCTAGCTAGTGGTGTTCAGCCCATTATTAGAGGTAATTTTGTTATACACTTAGACATTTTCACATTAAATTACATTAGTTTAGTAACTATTAGAATTTGGCTTATACAAATCTTTGAATCCTTTGACTCTTCTTTAAGACACAACATTTGAAAAATTCTTGGATTCGAAAGCTTAACACAACATTTTATCAAGTTAAAAAGGTAAAAACCAGCCTCGGTGGCGTAGTAGGCTAACACACTAGTTTTGTTTGGAGCCAGACTGCCGAGGACAGGGAGATCGAGGTTTGAATCTCGGTTGGGGGAACTGTTTTTATTTTTATTTTATTTTCCTACATAGTTTTCCAATCTCCCTTCATGCAAATGTGGGTTCACTTCCTCTAAATTCAACCTTCCCAATTCCTAATCCATTATCTTAATTAGTACTTAAGTGTATAACCCGAACGAGTAGTAAGACATTATTTATTATTATTATTATTATTTATTATAATAATAATAACTTGAGGCAATGCAGGAAAGAAATATTGCAAGTAAACTTAAAGCGGTAGACAAAATAATATAATTAATTCACATGGCATTGTTTTTCATTTTAATTGCTAACTAGAAACCTATCATATTGTTTGTCACAGGCAATGAGATCTACAGCAACCAGGATGCAGTGGAGAAAGCTGTGGCCAACGGACAGTGCCTGTACAAAATCTCCAGCTACACCTCATTCCCGATGCACGACTTTTACCGCTGCCAAACATGCAACACCACAGACCGTAACGCTATCTGTGTAAACTGCATAAAGACCTGTCATGCTGGACATGATGTCGAATTCATCAGGCATGATAGGTAAGTAGGACTTTGTTGAGTGCCTAATTTATGTATTTTTATTATTGTATTGGCCTGAGTATAGTATGATTTAATGCATAATACAACCCTAATATATTTAAGGTGTTTTATATGAAAAGTAAAAGGTGTCTAATATACCACGAGGTATAAACTTAACAAATATGACAAAGTTTTATTAGGCCATCTGAATGCTTGTTTTGATGCGCACGCACTCCTAAAAATATTTAATATCAGAAACACGGCACAGATTCTTCCACCAACAAACACTGACCTATTAAATAAACTGTACAATTACACTGAAGGGTGGAAATCCTCCCTCGCTCTCCTCGTTTTGAACATGTGTTTATTATTAGACAAGTGTGAGCAGGCTGCGTGGATAATATGGGAACAATTTTTAGAAGAAAAACATTGCACTCTATTCGGACCAATACAGAATATTATATTCTAATTAGAGATGTCACATTTTCTGTTTTCCTTGATTCCAATTATTTTATTTTATTTGAAATTCTAAGACTGTGAATCCAAAATATTAAATTTCAAATCAAATTTGAATCTTGGATAACTGGCTCAAATTAAATCTCGTGATTGGGAGAAATATCGAATGCAAATAGAATCTCATGAAAAAAAATTAGTTTTATCCAAATTGAATCTTATACTAATTTAAAAAAATCATATCTGATGCTTAAAATCAGTTGGATTGAATATTATCTTTCAAAAATTAATTCATTTTAAATAATTTATTTTAGATGTACTATGATATATGATAGTGTTTTAAATTGTATTTGTGTTGAATATTTTATAATGCTAAGTTTTTTAATTCAATCCAATAATAAAATTTAATCAATAGCCCTAACCTCAAAAGGTGAAACATAAAATAAAGTTAACACAATTTTTTAATCAGTGTGCAAAGGTTTATTACTAATTAGAAAAAGGTACGGCATAGCTAATTGTTATAAACACAGTATATTCATTGTAACAAACAACAGTCCTCCATATGATTCCTTTTCGACCTGGAACTCAAACTAATTTATCTATTTACTCTTATCATGCAACTGGTTTCTGGTTTAATTATATTAATTTGTTAACCAATAAATTACAGATTCTAATTTTGATCCAAACTCATCGGAAATGGGAATGAAACCTAAGTTGGGGGATTGGGTGCTAAATATTGATTTTTCTTCAATACCTCTTTGTCTAATGACAGCAATGTTAAGTGTGAACTGTGTTCTTCTTTTCACAATATTAAGATTTGAAACATTAAATCCAAAATGTAGTAAGATTCTAATTTGAAATTTCTAAGGTATTGTAACTAGTCGCCTCTCTTCCTCTCCTTCTTAGCTTGTTTGTATGTACAGGTCCACGGCAGTCAGTGTGTTTAGTAGAGCATCTCGGGGTTAGTAAATTAATGGTGGGGGTAGAGGACATCGTCGATTAAATAAGTGGAAATTGATAGAGTAGAAGTTTAAGTTTTATTTAATATAATTTTTTTGGACATTTTTCACCGGGTTACTTAATGTAAAGAAGAACCAAAATACTGAGTACATGAAGATAATTAAACAGTTAATGAAGTGGGCATTTAGCCACATGGTCTAGATTTCCTCCCACCCATCTCTAAGCACGCTTTTATCCACACGAAAAGAACTTCTGAAGATATGTTCTATCAGCTCGCGTGCTGACCTGGAAGCTCCTTGCGTCTGACGCTTACCTTCCACATAGGGTCAAACACAGACGCTTAATCAGATGTGCTGATTGGCTAGCTGTTCGCACCAAACCTTCCCTTTCCACTGTGAGACCACACGTGCAAGCCACAGGTGCACCTCACAGCTTCCGGATACAGATAGATTAAATAGAATGATGCTATAAAGTGAAAAGTAAAAGTAATAAATTTAGATGAAGCTAAAATACCCACAAAGACTTTACGAAAATGAATAATACTAGATTTAAAAGTAAAGGCCGAAAAATGAAGTTAATGAATTGAAATTTAAACATATATTGCTTACAACTTTGGTTAAGATTTAGACAACTTATAATTAATATTAAACCCCACACTTTCTTATAATTAAACATTTGATCCTAGCATAGAGATTAAATTATGCCTAGACGAATGTAAAACCATAATGTATTATACATTTAGTTCTTTAGTATGATCATATTAACATGTAAACAATGACAAACTAATTTAATTATGCAAAAGAAATGGTCTAGAGCCCTGACCACTTTACAGAATGCATAAGCTTATTAAATCCGATTCTTCGACTTTTACAATTTCAATGTTTTCCCATGCATCCAAACCCACATTAAATTTATTTATTTACAGTTGTTGAAAAAAAACTAAAAAGAGTAAATAGTGAAAATGAATACTTAAAAGTCCCATCTTTGAATTGTGCAACATCACTAAAACATCTATTTGAGTGTTATAATTTAACAGTCCATAGTGAATCGGCAACAAAACTTACAAAAGTCGCAATTAAAAATTAATAACCGGCTCCGTGGTATAGTGGTCAGTACACCTGGCTATGAACCTAAGGGTCCCGGGTTCAATTCCCGGCTGGCGCCATGGGTACTTTTCCAGAAAGGGAAATTATCCTGCCGGTCACCAGGGTTTGGTTAATCAGTCTTCAATTAGTTTTAAGAACACTACTGACTCCACACCTTCATAGTCGCTATCATCACATCATCTCATTGCGAGCATGATATGTAGACAACTTCCATAGAAATACTCTGGGCAACATGCCACCAGAGAGGCTATAAGTCTACACACACAGACGACTAAACTAGATAATATAAATTTCTCCCGGCCAAAGATGCCAAACACAAAAAAAAATTACTTAACTCTGAATTTTACCTTTTCATTTAAATGATAGAATTTCTTTTACTGGGTTTTGAGAGCTAAGAATCAAGCTAGTGAAAATTGCAATAGTAAAATATTCTTGGTTCTTTCGATAGAGGTAAAAAATCAAGTATATCAATAAATCAAGTTTAATATCCTCAGAGAAAGCATAATTAATTAATATAATATTATTTAGCCAGATTAGTTTGAGCAGAATTTAATCCAATATATACTTATTTTATTGACATTGTGTTTCCCGGAAGGTTTTTCTGTGACTGTGGTGCTGGTACGCTTACAAATCAATGCCAGCTTCAAGGGGAACCTACGCAAGACACCGACACGCTCTATGACTCGGCAGCCCCCATGGAGTCGCACACACTCATGGTAAATTAAAACAGTTGGACCATCTTCCCCGTTCCTTTTGAACTGGCAGCTGAAGAGAGCAACAGTGATGTGTTTGATTGTGTCACGATTTAGATGCAAGACTTTTATGTTCGAGCTTGTTACGCACTTCAGCTCTTTAAGGAATATTCCCTTGTTTAGTACATTTTTGAGAATCTCCTTCCTTATTTGGTTGTGTTTCAGATAGTATATCATATTGCAAATATTTCATTATCGGTAGCATTTGAAAAAGTGCTGTGAAACTTAATTTATGCAAATTTTTTCTGCATTATATATGTATAAATGTGAAGTATTTTGAATGAGTGATTTGTACATAGTATAAATATTAGTTAATTACAATCACTTTATAGACAATTTTTTAATTTCGATTTCTTTGCTCAGCTATGTATTTTTATCTTTTTGTGAGGTACAAATTGTATGTAGTGTTCGATTAATATATTGAGAGCATCTTAGGCCATTTTTTATGCCGGTGATTTGTAAGTTAATAATTTAATTTTATATGCGAGTTGGTTTTGTTGAGGATATTGAAGGGTATATAATATCCCTTGGTATGTAAAATCAAAAATTCCCTGCAACTGTCATCTCTTGCCATATGTGTTGAGGATACTGTGTACTTTTTTAAAGCCCTATTCATCTTAAAATTACTGTTTTATGGATGTATTTCATGTACTTTGTATATTATCCATAAACTATTATCATAAATTAATTTGTTAAACATGCGTATGTGTACAGTGTGGAGTGGATGTATTAATAGGTCTCATGGCGGATGCCATTGAATAAAGGGTCCGAAACTTGACAGAGAAAAAAAGCTCCGGTTTCAAGGACAGTTGTTTTATTTGAATTTTTTCTTGACAATATGTAAATAATTCATGTTAAAATAGAATTTTGAGCTGAATAATATTCTATGTGCATATTTCTTGCTATTGTCTTTGTAAGAATTTTTTCCTGTGCGTTTTCAAAAATAAAAGGTACTACTATATAAATGTTGGTGTGTATTTAAAACTTTTCTGTTAGTATTTTGGACAGTCGCAAATAATAAAATGTCAATAGAATTTAATTTTATTCAATTTTAAAATAAATACAAGACTGTAATTTAAGTTGGTTTTTTTAATTTCAACACTAATCTTGATTTAAAAAAACAAATTTAACAATGTTTTCCTGAAATATTTATAAGTTTTCTAACTGCACACAAGTGCATTGTACAAACCAGCTGTGACTTCAGTTTTCAATTGATCTGTTAAAGCAGATTTGAACTATTATATTATCATTGTGCCATAATTGTTTGGTTTTTTAAACCTCACTTGACTTTATTTTTCAGTTGTTTCAAATCCCCCCTTTATTACTCTATATAATTACAAGTTTAATAAAAATACATCCTACATTCTTCCATCAATTGTACTATATTCCCACCATATATATTCTATTTTAAAGAGACTTTTAGATAAATAAAAAGCTAAAAACTTTGTTTTCATAATGGTGGTGAAATAAAAGTTTTCATGAAATTGTTCATTGTCAGTGGTTGTAGTCTATGCACAAGAGCTGTATACATAATATAAATATACACAATTTAATGAAACATTCATGTGTGTGACTTTTATTTAATTTCAAGTCAAATCCTTTAGCAAATGTCATATGTCTTCTTTCAACTTTCTTCTTCTTCACTTAAATTGGCAAATGGGTATGGAGGTCGGTCGCGCATCCAGACATTTATTTGGAGGGGGGGG
>CABFWB010002796.1:69885-83014 GCA_902151455.1 Timema bartmani
TTTAAGAGAGGTTTTCCCCTCTAACCCAAAAGGAATTCCAAGGAACCTCGCCAGTAAAAAGTAAAAAAATGTATATGTACCTAAAAGATATTTGGAGGCATAATACCTTAGAGTATTTTTTAAATTTTATATACCTCTTGGAAGCCATTTTGAGTGGTCTTTGCTTGGCAATTTAAAAAAAAATTAAATCTCTCTCGAAGCTATTTAGAGTTGGTACGTTTTTGAAAACTGATGCCTTAAATTAATTCAACACATCTTCAATACTTGATTTTAGAGTTCATCTTGATGTATTTTTAATTTTTTAAAAATTATTTGGGTTGAAAGGGGGAGTGGGAGGGAACTGCTTCACCACTAATGCAGGTTATAACTGTAACCTCATTGAGACTGTAGTTCTAGGTGTTAGATTCCTGATTGGATATAAATGGTGGTCCTCCCTAAATGGATTTCCACTCATCCTAACAAATAATGTACATTTCCTCTTAATTCTACCTTGCATAGCTCTACCCCACTAGCATAATTAAATGTGAATGTGCCGCAAGAAAAACAGGTAATACATCTAGGGTAAGATGTTAAACCACAGTGCAGTGTTTTGTTTTATTTGTTAAAATATTTACATCACTTAATACAAACCATCACAATTTTGTTTTAAATTGAAAACTTTTTTTTCATTTTCTAATGTAGAGTTTGTTATGTTTGGAAGAGAGTACAGGATATTTATAGCTAGAACATTACCATGTATATATCTAGTTTCTTTTAAGGCAATCATGAGGTGTGGTAAAAAAAAAACAACCAGTATAACCACTCATTTTTTAATGTTGCATAGTGAATGGCTCTGTAATCACATATTCAGCTTCTTTTTGATGTAATTGTCCAATACCCACAGCAGGTGTGGCTAATGCGCAGCGACCTACATATTTTACCTGAAAATACAATTTTTACTTTTTAGTGAACAATAATTTAAGTGTAATGTGTAATAGAACACCAACATTAAAAATAGCTAGCAAAAAATATGACATTTGATTGAAAATAAATTTGTGTGTAAATACAAGATGTACTCAAAGTGTGCCGTGCTAATGTGACATTAGCTCGCACAATGTCACTGTGACATTCTCTTTGTTGTCACACACATTCTTTTTCTTGTTTCTTTTTACTCCTGATTGTCTTCACTTATCTTTTCATGCCTCTCGTTTACGCCTGCGCGACTACTTCCCCTTCTGTGCAGGCGCTCTGAACCCCCCCTCTTCTCGTCTCTTGTAGTTTCTCCCCTCCATTCATATGGCTGCGCATGCGCCCTCCGTCTTTTTATCCGACGCTTCTCTCTGCTGACCTTTTTTCTGGCCTTGTAATGTACTCTCGTTTTGGAGGTCCCAAGGGACGGATCAGCTGAAAATCTAGTTGGTCACTACGCCTGGGAACTAGGGGGAACTTGTGATAGAGTCTCTCTATGTATATCACTATGTCTAGTGAAGGATCACAAGACTAATGCAGTCACGCTAGTTCTAGTGGACAACCTACATGTTCACTATGACTCTTCAAGGACTGGGAGCTCGGCTGTTATCCAGCTAGCCCCCGCCACATTCAAGCTATCTACATATTTTCAACCTCTGTCCGAGTCGGGTGAATACTCCAGTATTTCCCGCTAGCTCGGCGACTTCTTCGCGTCTGGTATTTGGGTACCAGCTCGTTTCCTGTGGGTGCTGGTTCCTGCCCAGCGCTAGGCCAGCTCATCCCACCTGGCTCACCAGGTCTCGCTGTGCGCGGGCCCATTTCACCGTCTCGGGAAATCTGAGGCTGGTTCTTAGTAACTGGCGGGTCATCTGAAGCGCCGTTACCAGGGACGCTCCAGGCCTGATTCATCGCTAATGGCTCACCTTGTGGCTCACCGCTCGTGGGCGCTCCAGGCTGGGTCCGTGTGAAGTCCAGCCAACACCAGAACCTGAGGACTTAGCCGCGTTCTCGGCCCCCCTATACACTTTGATGCCACTTCGTGGGTATTATTTACCTCGTCTATGTAAGGTATGGTCCGAGACTAGTCCCTTGGGGGATCTTCCTTGGAAGGTTCCACGTGGTCGTTGATGCACGTGTCGCGTACAGTGAGTACCACGTGTGGACACGCTCTCTTGTGGCCGTTCGTTTAACGTTTGTTTATTACATGTGCATAGACTCATATGGTGTCTAAAGTGTCGTATTGCGCCGGTGGGTTATACAACCGAGCGCTGCCTCCACTCCCCTCACTAGATCTGCTGGCCCGCTCGGGGTCATTACATACATAACTTATGAGTGGTTGTTTAGGCCACGAGACAGGGTGTTCCTCATCGGGACAATTGTTGTCCATATGCTATTGTCTCTAACTTAGTCTCCTAGTATTATTGTATGTATGGTAATTTTGAAACTAAATTGTATTGGCTGCCTGTGAGGCTATATCTGCACCACAGTATTCATTATGTTTAGGGACTATTTTACTGGAACCCGGATATGAGCTAGATAAGTGTTGTACCGAGTTATGTGGTCGCTTGGGGTTTTGCTTAGAGCACCCCGGGTATTGTGAATACTGTCCCCTTTCGGGGAAAGGTGGCAGATAGTGGTAAGTTTTCAGTGGGTCTTAACTCCCAAGTGGGAATCAACTGTCGGCTACATACGCTGAAGGGTATTTCCTATGTTATAGCTTCATCAAGCCGTTTGTATCCTCTATTAGCGGCAGCCGTCCCTTGGGGCGACTGTTGTGGGCGTAGCGACCCTGGGCGGCATAACTGGCTTGCTCACCAGACCGTCCATGAGTCCTGTGACTTGGGATTAATTGAACACTCGCCAGCCTATTCAAATGTTTTTTGTGGCCAGTGAACCAAGATCTTATAATTACTAATTTTTCTTATTATATATGTCATGTTGGTCAGTGAACCAAGATCTTATAATTACTAATTTTTCTTATTATATATGTCATGTTGGTCAGTGAACCAAGATCTTATAATAACCAATTATCTTATTGTATATGTTATGTTGATAAAGTCTAATAATAAAATCTTATGGCCCTGTTCATTCTATGTTTGTTAAATTGTACCTATCCCTTTAACTCTGTAGGGGAGGGTACAAAAGGATAGTTTAGTGTCACTGCACTATGTATTAACTATCAAGTTAATGTATAATGAATTTAACCTCCTTATAACATTAATACATTCAGTTAAATGTTAAATTACTGGTCTGGGGTCTGGTTGTTGAGTTCATCATATAATTATAATTGGTTCTGAACCACCAAGAAGTAGTTTTATTGTTGCAATGCGTCTTACTACCAATTCGAGTTATACGCCTATGTACAAATTACACTAACGTGTTATCAATTGGGAAGGTTTAATTTAGATGAAGTGCACCCACATTTGCATGGGAAACCATTTAGGAAAACCTGACTAGGATCGAACCCCGATCTCTCCGTCTTTGGCAGTCTAGTTCAACCATGCGGCCACTGAAGACTATAATAAAAAAATATGTGGTATTAAAGCTCAAACACAAAATTCACTTGAAAATTTGAAAAAAAAAAAAATTGGTCTCTAATTCAAAATTTTCTTGAATCCTCAAATCTTTTTAAGGATTTGAGAGTCTCAGCCCTAATTTATTGATTGGAGTGTAAACTTAAAATCCCTTAAATAACCTTTATCATGACAATGAATTGTATGCTATTGGGTAAGGGTGTGCAAAGCTTCAACTTGGCTTCGAAACAAATTGTGGCTTCGGAGCTTCGGCAATAAAAATATTGACAGCTAAAATATTTTATTTATGTTCATTTATAGCCATTCTGATCTCTCTCATACATTACAAATTAATAATCATATGGAAAAAAATGTGAAGTAATTGAATCGCATGTTATGATAATAACTTGATTTGTCCTATTAACACAAAATATTACAAACAGCTGTAAGCTAAAACATTTTCCAAATAATTTTAGTGTATGAAGTAATATAAATAACCACAATGTAACATTTTTTCATGCATAAAACCACTAAAAGGAAATATTCGACTTCACTTTGGCTTCAAGAAGATTTCATATATTTGATTCGAGTTTGCTTCGAATTGAAAAAATGGACTTCACACACCCCTACTAATGGGTGTTTTCTACATTAACTCTGTTGGATTTTGTAGTACATACCTTTCGGCCCACTAAATTTTCAAATCTAGGTTTGATGAACGACCATGCCCCCATGTTTTGGTGTTCTTCTTGACTCCAAATAAATGCTTAAAAAATATAATCAAATTCATTTAAAACAATATGTATGAAATATATCTCTTTAAGGAAAACTTCTTTTCACTTTTTGAAGTAATATGTAATATACAGTATATTTTGAAGATGGCACAGGAAAGGTGGATATAAAACATATAAAAGGGAAGGACACAATATGTCTATTACAATGAAAAGAAGAACAAAGCCAATATTTATTTTTCTATGGTTTAAATTAGGAGGGATAGCCAGCACACTTACCTTGGTGATACTGGAGTAGAAATTGTTTAGATAGAACACTAAAAAACACACTTAAAAATGTGTTTGTGTGTTTTTTAGTGTTCTATCTAAACAATTTCTACTCCAGTATCCAAATAACTAGGGGTGTGCGAAGCTTCGAAAATTTCGAAGTCGAAGCGAATATTAATTAGCTTCGACTTCGACTTCGACTTCGGCANCAAATAACCATATCTATTTTTCCAGTAGCAGCAATGTAATGTGTGAACTATGTTCTTTTCCCTGTAACAGTCATATTGGGTTTGTTCCCTTTATTATGTCCATTAATATTAACAATAGCAGCCCATTTTTTGGAGTAAACATACCATATAAAACACTAGTCAATGATTTGACTAAATATTTTGTTTCTAATCCTGACACCATGCCATTTAGCATTTTCTATCATATCTAAAGTAAATTCAGTTATCACATTAAAATCAGCTACACGAACATCGTCACGAGTATGAGCAAGTTTATAAGCAATATTATGACAAAAAGATATAAAAGCATATTTATCTGCAGTGTGATTACTAATATGAACGTCAAATCTAAGACCTAAATAATTATGGTCTAAAAAATCAAAAGGTCGACATATATATATATACACGGTAAAATTAAGCCATATCCTTGAGATAAAACAAATGGCAATTTGTTATAGAGAGATAATGCTACCTCTTGCAAAAAAATCTATTGTTACCGCTCAATCCCTTGACCTAGGTTTAATTCCATCAGAATTCATCAGGAGGGGGTATGAAATCTGCAACATGACTTTATAAAGAAGGTATCCAAAAATATACAAAAGGTAGAAAAAGTAAATTGTTAAAGAATTATATGACACATGGATAGGAAGTTGAGGAACCATAAATCTCCAGACATAGATTGAATTCTAGCAGAGTTAATAAAGGGAGGTAGTAAAACGTTTATAATAGAAATTAATAAATTGCTATGTTCCATTGAACCGTGAGGTATTACTACAAGAATGGAAGGAAAATATGAGAGCACCCATTTTCAAAAAGGAACAGAGTGTAATGACTATAAAGGTACCAACATGCTATCAAATTTTATCTAATATAATTTTAATTAGATTGACGCCATATGTAGAGGAAATAAATGGTGACCATCCGTGTGGATTTAGACGAACTAGACCAACAACGGATCAGATTTTTACCATTCGGCAAATATAAAAAAGTGGGAATACAATATGACAGTTAATCAATTATACATACAGATTCTAAAAAAAGCCTATGATTCAGTTAAAAGAAATAATATATATATAAAATTTTGATTAAATTTGGTTGACCCCGATGGTCTTGGCCTTAGGACCTGATGTTGAGGGTTCAAACCCAGCCGGGGCCAGCAGATTTTTTTTTTCAAGCAATAAAAATCCGTAGAACAACTTCCTTCGGAGGAGACATAAAGCCGTCGTCGGTCCCATGTTGAGTGTGACCTTTAAAAGAACCCTGAAAGGTATGTGAAAATATCTTTTCCGGCAAAATTGGTAGGCCCTTTTTCTCTTAATAATAGAAATTCTCGTGTGCTGATATGTTCAGAAAGTGCACATTAAATAAATAAATAACATAAATTAAATTATGGATAACCAAAAAAACTTGTGACGCTAATTAAGGTAAACTGGCTGATACAGGTGGCAAAGTACGGGTTGGATGTCACTTATCAGATACTCTCGAAATACAAGATGGGTTGAAACAAGGAAATGCATTTCCTCCATAACTTTTTGATCTAGCCTTAGAGTATGTCATTAGGGTGATGCAAGAGTAGGGAAGGGTTGACATTAAACAAACGGTACATTACATTTATTAGGATATGCAGATGATTTAACTTTGTTTGGCAATAGTGGGGAAGCTCTTGTAAGAAATGCAGACATTTTATTAGAGGATAGTAAGGAAATAGGTTTAGAAGTGAACACTGAAAAGACTTAAGTATATGTTCACACAGAGAACACATATTGTTAGGGTCAATAATATAGAGATTACTGAGAAAAACATATCATTTGAGAGGTTTAATGAGGATAAATATTTAGGAACAATTTAAACTAGCAATAATGATAGGTATTAGATTGGAAATTAGTAAAAAATTACAATTGGAAAATGCATGGTATTACTTGGTCAGTAAGTTGTTAACATCTCGCCTGGTTTCAAGGAATGTAAAACTTATAATATACAAAACAATAATTTTACCAGTTCTTTATGGGTGTGAAACGTGGTCTATTACCTTACATTTACTTTACATCCATTACTGTTTCCAGCCTATAGTCCTGATCAGTTTTTTTTAATTCAAATCATATATTTTCCACTACTGGCTGACTAGGTCTATTGTAGCTTAATATGTCTTATAATCGAACTTAAGACTAAAACAGGCACAACATCCAGTCCCCGGCCGTTAATTTATCAATGTGAGAGGGTAGACCCACATTTCACCAATGATAAATTTTCGGCTAAGCCGGGAATCGGCTCAGTAGGCAGACACGCTACCGACTGAGCTAAGGTATCGGATCTCTTACCTTACATGGCGAAAACAAGGTTCTTTGTACGATATTTGGATACTGGGGGAATGGATGAGGTTACATAATGATGAGTTACATACCTTGTACTCATCACAATTTTTTTTTAGAGTGATCAAATTTAGTATATGAGAGTGGTGAGCAAGACATGTAGCATGACAGGAAGAATCTAGAACCTTGCTCAGGGTATTGACTGGCAAACCCAATGGGAAGAGACCAAGATAGGAATAAGTGGCATACTTTTGTGATTGCGGTAATGAGCTTTCGAGTTCCTAATGCCATAGAGTAAGTAATAAATAGGAACATGTAACAGGAACAATTAACAAGGAATTGAATAGTAACGATGGATATTCTTAGAAAGGCAGTTCTCTGTCAGCAATGTAAAGTGTTGAATGTATTCCTTTGTTAATCTTTTAAACACATATGATGTTGTTTTATATAAGTTCCTATCCCCCCTCCCTGTATCTTTTCCATATATAATAGCTATGAACATATGACTATTTATGTCATTGTCATCTAATCACAATGTCTTTCAATCATATTCATGAAGCTGTTGAGAATAATGTACAGGGCATGGTTTATTTTACAGTGACTAAATAAAATAAATCATTACTGATTAGCTTACATGTGGCACGTCTGTATTTGGCAAGCTCCTGTTGTAGTTGCAACGTCGGGAATGGAGAAAGCCCCTCCAGCCTGACAATTGCAATGTCAGATGCATCCAAGTTACGACGGTGTTTGTGAAGAGCGTAGTAATGCTTCCCACTCACCAATATAACCCGGCGGACTTTGTTTGCTACCACTTCGACATCACCTGTTGATTAAAGTTGGTTTTATTGGTGCAAGAGATGGGTTCAGTATAATTATCTTTCTTTTGATTCTCTCATGTATAATAAATAAATTCATTTGTGTTTGTTCTTTAAGAAAAAAATCTTTTCACATTTTGAGGTATATTTTGTTATATTTGGAAGAAGGTACAGGAAAAAGGGATGTAAACAAATAAAACACAATAGGGATTTTACAATGAAGATGGAAACACAATTCATAATTTACATTGCTGTAACAGGACAATGAAATAATGGCTAACACTTGAAAAAAATGTATCATTACCACCCAATCCCTCAACCTAGGTTTCATTCTATTGGAATTCCTCAGGAGTAAGTATGAAACATGCGACAACACGACTTCCTAAAAGAGGAAACTAATATGTACTTAAGGGAGGAAAAGGAAATGGTAAAGAATGATAGGGTGCATAAATAGGAACATCTAAAAATAACACTCCTTTTACTTGTCCTCTTATATTATGTGTCCTATCCTTCTTTACCAATTTTATTTTTCTTTGTTTACTTTTTTAAGAAGTTTTGTTGCACGTTTTATATGTCCTCCTGATGAGTTCCAATAAAATGAAAGCAAAGTTGAGGTATTGGGTGGTAGCAATCAATTTTATTCGAGAGACAATCATTACCTTAATGTCCAATCATAGCAATGTAAAGTGTGGACTGTGTTCTCCCTTTCATTGTAAAGCCCATATTATATTTGACTGTTGCCGAAATATTATTCTATTTGTGTTAAAATGTGTGTGGGACTATTTCTACTATAGAAGACAGAAGAAAGGAAGAAGATGTCACCTTTATGCATTGGATTCTTCCCACATTTTTCCTCTTTACCTAGGAGGACTTTCTTCATCAAATTTACTCTTAGTAGTTTATTTTTCCTTTTTCTTTAGTTATATCAATTTCCTTTACTAGAAAATCTTTATTCGATGTGTGGTACATTGAATATTGATTTCTCTGTTTAGTTGTTAAGACTTATTAGGTTACTAGCAGAACTACCTAATGATGCCCAGTGTAGCCATGCAGTGCATTGTAAGGTTACCCCAGGCCGCTGTTCTTTGCTTCTGACAGAAAAAAAAAACCTCTTCATTTTGTTTCTTTCAACTGAGTTTTTAATAAATTTAAAAAAGTCTAATCAAAAATTTAAAGTTCTAGATATGTTCGTGCACAGGGGCTACTAATTTTTAAATTTTAGCCCTCTGCATGCTCATGATAGACAGACAGACAAACTCTTCTTTTAAACAGTTTTGTACTTATCATATCTAAGCCATCCGGAAGTTATTAGTTTATATTAGATAATTTTGCAATTTTATTTTCCACACTCAAGAAACTAAAGTGCTCATGTAGTGCTTGCAGACATTTTAATATGATGCAGGCTTGTATTATTTAAAACGTGAAAGAGTTATTCGAAATTGTTACTTGCCAATGACTGGTTGAAATGAGGTCCCAGGTTCCATCTCTGACATGGAAGAGACAGCCTCGGACAAGCGTAGGAGAGTTTTGGGAGCGGCAATGATCAGAGGTTTTCGATAGTTCTTTAGCATCTGCAATATTGTTTTAAAAGATGACAAATGTTTTTAACTATAATGGCCTCGTCAATTTTCAACAATCAACCATACCTCACCATCAGTACTAATTAATTAATTATTGATAGGCCCAGCCAATGAGTAAATAACAACCAATCACAAAGATTGATAGGTTTGTAAAGCAACCATTCAATTCTATAAATGACCTCAAATTACTGTCTCAACAACTTGTATCATCATACTTCACAGAAGATGCCTGTTGCAACCGCAGCTGAAACATTGAACGTTATTTATTTAGCATGGTTTAAACCCGAACACAATGACTATAATTCGAACACCAGCCATGAAAGCCTTCAAAACAAATAGTTATTTAATGTCTAATTCAAGAAATGTGTATGACATTATGCATACAATTTATTGTTAAATCTCAAATATGGAAACTTGCAGGGAGAAAATTCATTTCTCTATTAAAACATTTGTTAAAATAAAATATAGGGCTGGGCCAGTGCCGATCTCAAATCTGATCATGGGCCGATTATGGCACAATCTCTAAGTAAATCAATTCCTTAACCAATCTTTAGTAAGCTCTGTGAGCTCTTTCGGCAAGTACCGGTGACTCATCATTGTTACGGTAATCTCTTGGTAAACAGCCTTGTCCTTGGTCCTGTTGTTAGGAGGGGGTGGCTGCTACTGACTGAGTAAACAATTACTTCTTTCCTTAATAACAAAGGGGTGGGACCAGTGAGGTGAAGGGATTTGTGTTGAGAATAGAAATACCAGCAAGTGAGACATCTCGTTTGAGTGAGAAAGAAGTATGGCAGAGGGGAGGCTGGTTATATATGAAAGATCAACCAGCAAACAGATGTCTGAACCACATGAGAAATATTCAAGGGAAGTTAAAATTGGAGAAGATTCAAAGGATATAAAACTGGAGAAGATTCAAGTGAAGATAAAACTGGATAAGATTCAAGGGAAGATAAAACTGGAGAAGATTCAAGGGATATAAAACTGGAGAAGATTCAAGGGATATAAAACTGGAGAAGATTCAAAGGATATAAAACTGGAGAAGATTCAAGGGGAGCTAAAACTGCAGAAAATTCAAGGGAAACAAAGTGGATAAAATTTAAGGGAATATAAAACTGGAGAAGATTCAAGGGGAGCTAAAACTGCAGAACATTCTAGGAAACTAAAACTAGATAAGATTTAAGGGAAGTTAAAACTGAAGAAGATTTAAGGGAAGCTAAAACTGCAGAAAATTCAAGAGAAACTAAAACTGGATAAGATTTAAGGAAAGCTAAAACTGCAGAAAATTCAAGAGAAACTAAAACTAAAGAATTGTCAGAAGTTTCAAAAGTACTTAATGGATTCAGGACTTCTCTTCATTTTACTACTTGAATTTATTTTTAAGTTGATACTTAAAGCATTTAGATTACATATTAAAGTGGATACAACAAGGAAAATCACTGAGTGTGAACAATCTAACTGTGAAAATGATAAGATCTGCAGGAGAAGCAGAAATAAACGGTTATACAGGGTGCTGAGAGTGATATTGAAGGAGAAAAACATACCGAAAGTCTGGAAGAAGGGAATTATAGTACCGATGTTTAAGAACGGAGACGCAAAGAGGTGTACAAGAATCTACTGAAAAATAGGATAAGAAAGAAAATGAAAGGAAACTGGATAGAGACACAGCATGAATTTAGGGAACAAAAGTCTACAGTGGACTTGATCTTCGCTATATGACCACTAATGGAAAGAAGGTAAGAATTGGGGAATGACTTGCTTATGTTATATAAGAATGTGAAGAAGGCATATGATTGTGCGAAATGAAATAAAGTTTGGAAAGTGATGGAGGAGGCTGAAGTGGAAAGAGGAGGCTTAATGAGAGTGAAGAGTACATATGAGGATAACATGAGTTGTATTAAGACGGAGAAAGGGTGAACAGAGTGATTCCAAATAAAAAATGGAGTGAAGCAGGTTACCACCAGGTCACCAGTTATTATTTGTAATGGTAATGGAAATGGTCACGAATAAAGTGACATGGAAATTCGAGCAGGAAGGAATGAAAGCCATGATGTTTGCTGATGACTTGATGGTATGGGAGGATAAAGAAGAGGAAGTACAGGATCAGCTAGAGGAATGGAATTAGAGGTGAAGTGTGAGGTGATGGTAATGACAAGAAAGAGGATAAGGCCTAATAAAGCTATAAAGTTGAATGAAGTATAGATGAGAAAAGTACAGAATATAAAATATCTTGGAAGTGTGATTGAGGTGAAGCGTGGAAATATAAAGAATCTAATAATAAGAGAGCAGCAGGGGGGTTGTTCTACGGGTGTGTAAGAGACCTGCTATGAAGAATGGAAGAACCCTTGAAGTGTAAGGAAGTGCTGTATAGGTTATACTTTGTACCCATATTCACATACCTATGCAGCAAAAACATGAATATTTAAAGTAAGAGAGACTATGAAAGTGGAGGCCATGGGAATGATGTTTGTGAAGAGCATGTTAACTTTCAAGAAGAGAAACAATATAAGGAAAGGAGTTATCCGAAAAAGAGTGGGAGTAGAGGGAGTACATGAGATAGTAGAGAAAGCAAGACTGAGATGGTATGGGCATGTAATCAGAATGGAAAGGAGAGGATGCCAAAGAGGATGATGGAGATAAAGTATGTAGGAAAAAGACCACAAGGGAGGCTAAGATAACAGAGGGTGTGCAAATGAGAGGAGAAGAATGGAAGCAATAAAGGAGGAAGAATGGTGCAAGGATAAAGGAAGATGGAGGCATTTTATTAAAGTGACCCGGCCACAAGCTGGAAACGGTTGATGATATTGACAATAACCTGCACATAAATATATATTCTTTAAAAAGGTTTGGTAGTTTTAGAACTTCAAGAGCGTTACTGATTCAAACTAATTTATTATTACGTTGTTCTGCATAGAGATGGTAGACTACTACACATCAAAGAAGACCAATAATTGTCTGAGAGCAGTTCATCCATGAATACCGAATATAGAGTATGTGTGGGCAGCAGGAGCGGCGAAACTGTGGAGGACTCTGCCCCCCTGGAAATAATTTGCGCCTCCATGGAATGAATTCCCCCCTAGATATATTTCAAATGCTCTAATAATATTGAATATGAAGCTGAAAGATGACCTTAAAAAACTTCAAATGACTTCTAGGTGTATTCTATTGTCAAAAATTTGCCGTAGAAGACCGCTTCAAATAACTACTAGACTAGAGTTATCTAACTGGTAGAAAAAGTCAGGGGAGGAGAGCTTTGAATAGCTTCCAAGGTCATCCAAATGTCAAAAATATCTAGGGGAGGACAACTCCAAATAGCTTCTAGATTCATGTCATTTTAAAGAATTTTCAGGCTAGGACCACCCCAAATAGCCTAGTTTCTAAAATAATTCAATTTTAATAATTTCGTTGGTGGAAGACCACTTCAAATATTATCTTCTAGAGGTATCTAGCTATCGCCAAATATTAAGGTGAGGATCACTTTTAAATGGCTTATAAAAGAATCTAATTTAAAAAAAAAAATCAAGGCAAAGACTACTCATAGCATCTAGAGTGAACCATTTTTTTTGTTGAAGGATGGCCACTCCAAATAGTTTATAAAAACTACCTGATTTTAAAAAATTGGGGAAGATGACCACGGTTTAAAACATACATAAGATCAAATATGAATGTGAAACTATTAAATGGCTTTAAACAGAAAATATCTAACATTGTAAGTAACTATGTTAGTTATAATAATTATGACCCC
>CABFWB010002796.1:83215-96329 GCA_902151455.1 Timema bartmani
GGGGGGGGGGAGAACTTCCTATGGCCCTTGGTTGGTATCAAACCCCAAGTCTGTGTGAACAGTCTTGTTGCTATCCCCTGCATAATCTAACTTGCCTGTCCTCGCAACAAGTGAAAGTACTGAGCTGGAGTGGTCGGGTTGGCAACATGGATATTAACATCCTCTCCGTCTGGCGACACCTCACTGGAATCACTGAGTTGCAGTAGCCTCTCTAGACGACAAGAGCTGTGCTCGGGACCAGCTCCATCATAGCCGTGGGGTAAGAGCATCACTAGACCAGTGCACATCATCCACTTGGCTGTTGAACAGGAAACCATTGGAACTTCCTTCAACTTGTCACAGTAATTTAGAATAGAACCAGCGAGGCGATATGCACTGATCTTATCGTACACTTTGCTACACAAAAGATGCTTCAATTCTAGTCCACTTTAACTAACTTTAACACCTTTAGTGGTCACATGGTCTAATGCGTCACTCTCGCAATAGACTAGACTGCCGATGGTGGAGAGATCAGTCAGGTATACCGAGTTTTTTTTTCCTTAATGGGTTTACACTCTCCCTCCATGCAAATGTGGGTATCCTTCCTCTAAATTCAACCTTTCTCGTCCCTAACAATTTAGAGTAATTAGTACATATGTGTACAACTCAGACGGGTACCTAGTAAGATGCAGTACTAAGAAAAACTAACTTGAATCAATAAAAATGTAGTATTAATTGCTACATACTCATTAAAACAAATTGGAAGTACAATTTTATTTTAATCCATCACTAAGTATAAAATTAATACAAATAGTTTGGTCATACTTTCTCCGCTTGTGATAAATGTGTCAACAATGATTTGAGCTCCAGTGAAGAAATCGCCAAACTGAGCTTCCCAAATTATCAGATTATTAGGACTTTCAATGCTCATGCCGTACTCAAATCCTAAAACAGCTTCTTCAGATAAATTTGAATTGACTACCTGTAACCAAATCAAATTAAACTTTATGCTAAAACTTAACAAATTAAAGTTTATAGTTTGAAATCATAAATAATTTGTTACACAACTTCAAGAACATAAAAAATCAAATGTTTTTTATTTGCTTACTCTGTCTGAATCACTAGAGAGATTGGAAAATATTATTTCATTGATACACGGTAATTATCTTGAAATATTCACAACTAAAACAAATTAAAATTTCTTAAGCATGTAAAAAAAACTTCCATTGTTCTGTTTTTTTCTTCCAGTTTTTACTATCTTATGTTTGGAGTAATGTGCATGAAAATGTGTATCAATCAAGATCAAGCACCCAGTTATTTAAGCTAAAGTAGAGTTAGTAAAAATGTTATTTGATTTGATTGCCAAGCAAACATGTAACTATTTTTCTTTTCTTAACTCTAAAGATAATTTGTTTTGATTAAAAATTGTATTTTAGATAAGATATTTAAAAATATTGAATACCAACTTAATACAATTGAAATATGATAGAAATTATGCTAATAATGGTAGAATTTTAAATCAATATGAAGATTATAACTAGGCTATGATTGTGAGAGAGATCTAGTAAAATTTGCCAAATTTTAGTGCTATGAATTTATAAGGTGGAAAATGTGAAGGCACAAAATGTAGCTAAAACCACAAAGAATAAAATACTTTTAACAAGAACATACATTTAATTTTGTAATTTGATTTTTTTGCTCCACTTTATGCTTGGCCTTAAACTTTTGTCAATTAATTAATCTATTAACCAGCAAACAACTCATATGCACGCGTGTTTGGAGCTATTTCTTTTTGAATGTTGACAACACTCACAAACTGCCCATGGCAACACAAAAAAAAAAGAAGAGAATAAGTCCACCTCCAAATGTCCAGCCTGGTCATCCGACAGATCGTTGAGAGGTATGTACATGTCGTCGGTCACTTGGTCAACTAGCATCGCGTGGCGCTGAGAGAAAGTTCCCCGCCCGACGTCCTGACCACTGATGCGAACATTGAAACCTAAACATAAAACCAGCAGAGGGCCTAATGGTTAGTCTAATAAATGAGGTAGCCTGTCCTTGTGGTTGAATGGTTAAAAAGATTGACTGCAGTTCTAAAAGACTCTGGTTTATCCGGGCTTTATAAGTATTAGTATTTGTGTATGATTCGGTCCTTTATCTTGACACTCTCGACTATTCTTATAACAACTCTTTAAAGAAAAAACCTTCACTTTTGAGATGATGATGGCCATAAATTTATAACCACCAAGCTACTATATGTGTATTATATTATCAATGATTTATGTGAGTCACTTTATAATGATTGAGAGCATTACATACTTTTTTCTACATACATTAGAGTCCCAATTATCAGAACTTCAACTACCCAACATTCCATTTTATCTGATATTTCCAGATAACGATGTTATTGATGTAATGTTATTAATATGCTGGAGTAACTTCGCATGCCAGGTCTCCACCGTGGTTCGGATTCCACGTTAAACTGTAGGTCCTCCATTTCATCTCACAATCATCCTACCATTACACATTAGCGCAAGTGTGTATAACCCGAACGGGTAGTAAGACGTGGTGATAATAATCATGTTGGGTCCTTTCACTAACTTTGATGTGATGACTGGATGGTGGCATGATCTAATGGTGAAATATAGAAGCTTTCAATTGTATCTTGTGTTTTGGAAGTTATTTCTCTACAGCTGGCAAATATGTAAAGACATAATTATGTTATTTTCAGGATATATCAGTCCCCTTCTTCAGCAGAAGAGAGTAAAAAACAACTGGATTATGGTAGCATGGCTAGAGGTAGATCATGGTCACTTTAATGATGTTGTTTAGTTTATTGGATCATATAAACTTGTGAATTTCATAATAATAATAATAATAATAATCTGTTCATTATTTAAGCACAGTTTTAATTACATCATTAATTTTATTGGACTAAATTTTTAAAAATATATATATTAATTAGGCTAATATTAGATTCAAACTAGAGATGAGACAGTTGAATCTTCGATTCCTCGAATTCCTTGAATCTTATGGTATTCAAGAGATTCATGATTCGTAAAAATATCATAAATGTATCTTAAATATATTTATGATGATATTGACTAGAATAACAATTTTAAGCAGTTGGTAAAAGGAATTAGATAGACTTGTGTAGTTGGAAGAGCTACAAAATCACAATAAAAAATTTAATATAATCAATTTTCAAAAAAAGTGTTCAATATGTTGATTATGTTGTACTATCTATACATGACATGAAATGAAATTTCTTCACACCATGATGAAAAATACTAAGTGAAACAAAATAAGAAATGTTGTTATACGCACACAGAATAAGATGAAAGAACCCTTATGTGAAAAAAATCTCCATATCAAGGATGAAATGATTCGAGCATTAAATGAGGATAGAGATTGGAAGAATCGTGAGGAAGTAGATGGAACAGGTAGTCGGAAGCAGACTGAGAACAAGACCGATAAGAAGATGGATGGGCACTGTAAAGGAAGACCACCAGAAGAGGGGTGAGTGGAGGGTCATAAATGAAGAAATGTAACTAGATAGAAAGAAATGGAAGAGACTCACAAATTGTACTCGGTTCGCTGGAAAAATAAACTGATAATGATTATGATGATACTTGACAAACAAAATAGCATTTGTCATTGACATTAAAACTTGGACAACTTTTTTTTAATTCGATTTTAAATATTTTCGCTTGAATAAATTGTACATTTTTAAAGATTCAATGAGTCAAATTTAGATTTGATATTAAAAAGAAGCTTTAAAATTCTGAATTGAGATTTGGATTAGAGAAATATATAATTCGACCCATAGCTATTCAAAACCTTTTAGCTATTTTATTGTTATTGTTATTGTTATTGTTGTTGTTATTGTTGTTATTATTGTTGTTATTATTGTTATTGTTATTGTTGTTATTGTTATTGGTGTTATTGTTGTTATTGTTGTTGTTATTGTTGTTGTTATTATTGTTGTTATTGTTATTATTGTTATTGTTATTATTATTGTTATTATTATTATTATTATTATTATTATTATTATTATTATTATTATTATTATTATTAACTGGCATTCCTCACATTCACAAGATGTGATTAATACACATCTTGTCAGAGATGAAGGAAGGGTTTGGCAATCAGATAAATCTGTGCCAGGACCGAGGATTGAACCCCGGACACTTAGCACAGAAGTCCGACACCTTACCCCTAGACCGCCAGGTCAACCTTTTATCTATAAAATATGTTATTCAGATTTTATTTCAAACATTTTAATTTTAAAATATTTGGTTTCAAATAATCAAAGCTTCAAATTAAAATTAGAAATATATGAGTCACACAGGTTTAATCTCTAGAAATGTAAACAATTTTCATACTTGGCAATATCAAGCCACAAAGTGGTAGGCGTTGCCTCTTATTTGTAACTGATAGTTAGAGTCCCAATTCTTGCTCTGGTACTTAAACACAACTTATCCAACAGTGTCCTAATCACCTTGGTACATCAACGAACCAAACGCCATGGCCTCAGCAGTGCTCCAGTCTATTTTAGACCCTTCAGTTAATCTGTTTAGTCTTCCTTTCACGTGAGTTTTAAGAAGATGAGGGTGAATATTCTGAAACAAGCCCAAAATGAAAACTCAGTGACTTTGATTTGCCTTTAACATTTGCTTAAAGAAGATTCAACATTTATAAAAATTGGAAATTATTAGGAGCTAGAAGGAAGTTCAGTTGAACCTTTGTGGAGGCTATGGGTATCTTTTCAGGTATAAAGTGAATCAAGTGGTTGGCTAACTTCAAATAGGACTCTATTTTATTTATTTTTCCGCAAAATATTGATAATATGCATACAGACATACCCTGCCTTGCGACAATTCTCTTTCTGATGCTTCACTAATACGACGGTTTCAAATTCTGACTACACCTTGAGTATACAACACCTGCTTGATGATACAATAATTTATCAACATAACGCTACTGGATTCACAAATTATAAACTATTTACTATTGTTTATTTTAGTTATAAATGGATTATTTATGTCAGTTATGCACATATATGACTATTACAGTGCAGTACAGTACATACATATACAAATTAAAAAATTGCAATGATTTGCTATACAAAGATATTGACTTTGCTACAAATGTCTGAAACCTAACTTGTAGTAAAAGCAAGATATGCCTGTATATATTAATTATGCTAATATCGTAGAGATGAGGAAGGTAAAACTCGGAGAAAATGTACCCATAAATGTGTGGAGGAAGATTGGGAAGCCATTTAGGTAAAACCAGCTTCAATACACCCGACCAGAATTTTAACATCAATCATACTGTCAATGGCAATCCAGTCTTATGCAAAAGTGATCCGTTAGCCAGTGATATTCTATGCATACTCCAAGGGGTATGCAAAGACATATTAAGATGCACGTAAAATGTGTTTGTGTATTATATATAATGATAAACGCTGAATAAGAGGACCAGATTTAAGGTTAGCCACAAGAGATCAGGATATAAGGACATTCGATCTGGGGGTACCGATTTTTCTCTTGCTCTCGCTCCTAGATGTATGTTAGATAATATGTATGGCTTGCAATATGCACCAACAACTTTATAGGTACAGAGTTGAAGATGAATAAAACGGGGGTGAGCGGGATGGGAGGTGTGAACAAATAAGATTAAATACCATTGTGTTTTACCATACAATCACCACTGCGTTATTAAAATAAAATAAATATAGTATTATATTTTATCAACTAAAATGCATTACCAGAAGTGTAGTTGTTTTAAAATTTGTCAGTCCAATTAGCCATTTAGAATAAATTTTCCTTAATGTATCTATATTATAATAAAATGAAGAGAGAGTTTGTCATGAGTACTGCCCAATATCTACCGCATGTAGAGGTCTGAAATTTTAAAAATTAGTAGCACCTGTGTGCAAACCAAAGACAGAATTTTAAAATTTTGATTTGATTTTTTTAAATTGATCATAAACAGAGTCAGGCCCCGGGCAGTGGGCTTAAAGACATTAACTTTAAGATTACCTTCCACATACAGTCATTAAACTAAAAACATTTTTCCCAGGAAACACCAGGTACTTCAACTATACCTCAGTTTTAGCTTATGTGGTGCTGACTGACAGCTCACAGCTGACTTCTGACGGCTTTGAAAAGCTACCAGACCAAATTATGTATCCCTACGCCGAACCATATGATCTGCAAAAAACATGTCTTTAGCAGTTGTCACTTCTGACAGTCAAAATTTAGGTATATACCTATCTGTTGACTGTCAGAAGTCAGCTGTGAACTGTCAGTCAGCACCACATAAGCTAAAACTGAGGTATAGTTGAAAATTAAATTAATCAACAGTTTCAGAAACAAGTACTAGTGGATATCATAAAAGTAATGATTCATCTGAGTTATATGAAGGAGATAATATTTAGAATTAAAGTTAATTTGTGCTCTTAAAGGGTTAGGTCCATTCTATTACTTTAAAAAAAAATGTAGTTAGTCAGAGAAAGTGCTCACAAAGTTGTGTGGGTAGGCGACAGATTTGGTCGCAACATATCGCAGCAGTTGCTGTTCTACCCCAGTGTCCCAAGTTGTAACAGCTGCAGGAGCCTGCTTCAGACCAGACCACTGCCTGGTGAAATACGAACCCTACACAAACAAATTAGTCAACAATATGGCAAGAAATATCACCATAATAATCAACTGTTTCCAGCCTGTGGTCGGGTCAGTTTAGTAAAATGCCTACATTTTTCTCCTGTCACACACTTTCTGTTATCTGCTCCTCCATCTTTGTCTTAACAACCCTTGTGGGTTTTTTCCTACATAATTAATTTCCATCATCTTCTTTGGCATCCTCTCCTTCTCCAACCTCATTACATGTCATTACCATCTCTGTCTTGCTTTCTCTATTATTTCAGGTAAACCAATCCAGACTTCCCCCTGGTTTAAATTAAAAGTGTAGGAAGTCCACTTTTTCAATTTGAAACAAAGTTGAATTGAATAATATGAGATATTTACATGGATGTATAGGTTTAGTTATTTATTGGTGGTATTGTACTAGAGGTAGAGAAAAGAAAAGAGTGTTTCTTTCTCTCTTTATGACATAAAAATACTTCATCTCTATTATATGAAAAACACCACCCATCTTACACTTGTTTCATCATACAATTTGTCTGCTCATTCACACGTTGTTTTGTCATTATGCAACCTGCCAAGCTTCATGTTTAATCTTATGGATGTATATACATGTAGTTTTTCTCAAGTCCTCAGGCCTCCTTGTCTTCCTCCCCTCTTCCCTCCTACTTTAATTTAGTCAGATACTTTGTTTTCTATGTAAATAATTATATTTTTTAGAGTTGGATTGGATCCATTACTTTACAAATCCAAACCATGAATTTGAATCTTAATTTTACACACAAATCCTGAATCTTGTAAATAATGCTAAACCTAAGTGTAGATATAATAGATTAATAGAAACTATAAACTGTAACTAAATAATATTAGCATTTTTTGTTGTTGTTATAATGAACTCAGTATTTCATTCATACATTCAGTTAAGTGTTAAATTAATAGCCAGGGGTCGTTTGGTTTGTCCTATAAACATGTTGGGGCTGGAACCGCCAATAAGCAGTATTCATCATTATCATCATGAAGTCTCCAGCCACTGGCCAGGTCTGTTTGAAACAAATCCTCTTCAACGTCTACTTTCTACCCACCAACTCTCCTCCTCCACCATGAGCCAGTCCTCTCCTTTCTACCCACCAACTCTCCTCCTCCACCATGAAGCCAGTCCTCTCCTTTACCCTCCACACTCCCTTTAACCACATGTCCCTTGGTATTCCTATTGACTGCCTGTCCTCCACTTCAATATCCAACACATTCTTTGGTGTCCTCTCCTCCTCCATTTTCCTCACACAGTCATCCACCTTAGTCGTGACTTCTATATCCTGTCCTGCATTAGCTCCTCCTTAACTATTTGTCACACCCTCTATTGCATACTATATGCAGTATTCAAGCACAATTTTAAAAAAGGGTATATTTTTATTTATTTAAAATCATGAATGCTGATATTTTAGCAAATCCTCAAATATCCGTAAGAGTTTGAGGGTTGTACCATTAATATGTATTTACATACCTCAGGCTTGGAGGCGTCCACTTTTTTCAATTCTTCGCTGAGCCAGCCACTGTGTGTCTCAACTATGTTAGTTACATCATCATTCGTAAGCACTCCCAATTTCACTAGCTCAGCCGCATACATGTCTGGAACCGTTCTGGAATCAAGAACATTGGACAGTATATTTTTTTTATCTTTATATTATGTTGTCCACTGTCCAACAAAACTATATTTTAAAATCCCCTGACTTTTCCAGGTTTTCCAGAGCCAATTTCTAACTTTTCCAGTCACCATATATTATAAACATTATTTTATTAAGATCCATTTTAATGTAATAATATGTTTGGACACATGCACATTCGGAAGTTGTGTCACTCTATGAAGGGGTTCAAGGATTTCAGCCTGAAGCAATGAGCTATTGGGTAGTAAGATCTACATTAGATTTCAAAATAATTGCGAAACAAAATCTTTTTTAGTTTCTTCTTTCTATAATTTAATCGAATTCTCATACATACACATAATTATGACTCAATTTTGGCTAAAAGTGCAGTGTATAGGGGTTGGAGAGACGACATGAAAATAACATATTGACTGAGAACTTAAATTCATATACTCAAATGGTACAACTATGGTAAAAGAGATTTGTGATGAGTGTTAACTGAAAGAAAAAATATATTTTAACTACTGTAAATGAACGTTTTGTATTATTTTAAAGAATATGTGAATATTCCAAAAATTTGATCAGACAAATACCATGACTTTTCCCTGACCAAGCATATTACCTGACTTCCCCCCGTTTTCCATTTCAGAGACACCCTGTATAAAAAATATGTATTAGTGAAACATTTGAGTCACAATAACTAGCCTTAAGGCTGAAAGCACAAGTATTTTGGAACTTATACCAACTTTGACCAATCGTGCTACAGTACAATCACATATTAGAGCTCTTATTACCTTTTAGTAGTTTAATTATATCTTTTATTTTGCCCAATGGATTGTGCTTAAAAAAAAAATCCAATAATCTCTCAGAGATTTTGTTTCAAAACTTGGCTAACTAAACTAAACTAGTGATGCATTTTAGTTAACAGTTAGGATCAGAATTTAATTTTCAGATGTTTTAAGAGGGGTGTAAAAGTTATTTAAAAGTTTTCTAAACAAGTGGTATAAGGTTCTAGCAACACCAATTATCTATTAACACCTGTAAAAACATTTGCTTGCAGAAAAAATTAACATACAATGAAGAACTGTTCTATTAAGACACATTAAAAAAAATATGTAAAAATACACAAACCTTTGCGAATGAATGATCCTATACAAAGCAGGGTTAGTAAATGTTGGATCATCCAGTTCATTGTGGCCCCACTGCCTGTAGCAATTCATATTAACAAACACTTCTTTCCGGAATATTCTCTGGTATTCCACTGCTAAACAAGCCGCTTTCATCACCATCTACAAAGTTAACAAGTGTGGATTATAAATTATGCTTAGTTATTATTGTATATTTTTATCTTTATTTATTAGAGTTATTTAACGTGCAGTTTCTGAACTGACCGATTATATTGGCCCACAAGAATTTCTATGAGCGAGAGTGAAAGGGCCTACCAATTTTGCCGGAAAGGTATTTTTACATATCTTCCAGGGTTATTTTACATCGCACAATCAACATGTGACCAATGGCTTTACTTTCCCTTTGGAGGAAGTTGTGCTACAAATTTTTATCACCCAAGAAAAATAGGTCAGCCCTGATTGGGTTTGAACCCATAAACATCGGGTACTGAGGCGAGCACTTTATCCCAAGACCACCGAGGTTGACAATTATTGTATAATATTACCTGTTTGGGGAGAAGGGAAGCCCAGGTATCGGTGATGTTCTGATCATGTCACCGTTGTGGGTGACATGTTGCANTTGTATAATATTACCTGTTTGGGGAGAAGGGAAGCCCAGGTATCGGTGATGTTCTGATCATGTCACCGTTGTGGGTGACATGTTGCAGTTTTATTAAATTTTAACAAGTGCTAATGATGACCTATCCAACATGTTAGCTCAGTCGGTAGAGTGAGTGTCTGTCTACTATGCTAAGGGTCTCAGGTTCGATTCCTGGCAAGGCCGAAAAATGTATCACTGATGAAATGTGGGTTTCCCCCTTTCAAAGTGATGGATTAATGGCCGGGGACTGGATGTTGTGCCTATACTAGTTTTAAGGTAGATTATAAGGCATATGAAGCTACAACAGGCCTAGCAAGCCGGTAATCGAAAATATGTGGCTTGTTTAAAAAATTAACCCAGGCCACAGTAATGGATGTAATAATGATCTGATCATACCTTCTCGTTACCATGTCTAACTGTAATATTACGTTCTGGGTCTAAGGTTGTGTCGTAGGTAGCAAGTTTCAGTAATACCAATCATTTGGTTGTGCTCATGGAAAGACAGTTTTGTAATTTATGTTGCAACAAAGTCTTATATGCAAATAAGAGTTTAATTTCCTTGATTAAATGAAATGCACACTCGTTTTACATTTGTTGCGTTTACAGATATCACGCTTATGCTTGACTGGTAAAGGAGTATTAATTTAAAATATTAATCAACTATCAATCCCTGCAGTGATACACCATAAATTAAAATGTTTTAAAGAAAACCTTGACCGTCTTTATTTATGTCTCAGATTCAAAGGAAATTCCCAACCGGGATAGCAACACATCCTGACAGTATGATGTCGAAAAGAGGAGTGGTGAAAGGTAGCATCACTTTGGATCAACTGTGGTAAAAATTCTTTGTCATTCGTTATCCCTCTTCTATAATCTAGAAGGTTCCACTGTTAATTTAATTGCTTTTACCAATTCAAAGTCTTATTAAAGGTGCCCGTGAGTCTAGAATAATATTAGGACAGTG
The DNA here is from genome assembly GCA_902151455.1 of Timema bartmani. Lineage (NCBI taxonomy): Eukaryota > Metazoa > Arthropoda > Insecta > Phasmatodea > Timematidae > Timema > Timema bartmani. Next base: position 94,213 of record CABFWB010002796.1, read on the forward strand.
AAATATTCAGCAATAACCAGAAATTAGCTCTACAGACTAGAGGGATTGTAAAGGATAGAAAATTATTTTATATATTCAAATATTAATTAGTTAAAAGGGATGAATAAAACAATGACATTAAAAACTTTTGAAACTCTACTCAGAGTTTACATTCAAATACTAGTATGGGATATTAGTCATATTACTTATTAGTGTTTGAGATGTATCAAACTAGATATAGATAGCATAGTAATCTAATATAACAGGCATATTCAGTGCCTACAAATCATAACACAAAATATCCTTAGTGAATTCCCACAAATGCATTGTTACTTATCTTCATCAGTGAATCTGTGGACTAAATATAAGGCCAATACAGCCTGATTTTGGTAGGAAGAACCGTATCTGGTATTTATTCAAGTTAATAAAATAATTTTAATATATTCATACATCAAGTCATGCTAGCTGCAACTGTCACTTTTGATAGATATTGTCAATACCTATAAGATAACACAAATAATATTGGAAAATGTTATCAATTTTGGCAGCAAATAAATATTTTTGAATTTTCTAAGCTGTTCTCATAAACAAAATCAGGGTATCAGGGTATAGTTTGGTTTTCAGGTAATGGGGAAGTTGAGGTTCAAATGCCAGGCAGCACTGTACCACGAGTGGTTTTCCACAAATGGTTTCCCATTCTCCTTTCATGCAAATGTGAACACATTTTCTCTAAAACCATCTATTCCTCCCCCTCACCTCATTATCATAATAAAATATGTGTAGTAAAATAGGGTAAAAAGTTACTTCTGGGAAATCTCCGTTGACATGCACCACCGGAGCGGAGATTGTCTTGGCCAGGTCTGTTACATGTCGGGAAGACTTCCCCCTCTCGGTCGGTGTGGTGAAACCCAATTGGTTGTTGACGATGAGGTGGATAGAGCCCCCCACCTCAAAATGAGGCAGGGCTGAAAGGTGGAGGGTCTCCTGGTTGATTCCCTGCCCCGTAAATGCAGCATCTCCATGAATCTGTGTGAGAGCTGTTAATTAAGCTAAAGAGGGTACATTACTAAATAAATGTAAAATTGTGTGCATATATGTGAGTTACCTATTTGAATTAATATGATTTTGTGATAATCTTGCCAATTACTTAAGTTATTCGGCATTTCACCTAAGTTTCATCAGACATTTTCAGCCTAGAATAAGGTGTGAAAGAAAAAAGAAATAAAGAAATAAAGAAATAAAGAAATGGTCTCCTTTAAATTATTGAAGAATAAAGTGTTTAATTGTTATGATCTCCTGAAAGACAAAATTCAAATTTGGAACAAATTAGCTAAGAAGAGTATTACAATATAAGTGTGTATGTTTAAAGGTAATTAAGCAGCCTAATGATTGTCATTAATCTTAAAACAAGAGGGTTATGGCAAAGACTAGACACTTTTTAATAAATGTCACAGTCATGTATACATTTACACACAAATAAAACAACAGGCAAATTAACTAAGCAACTTTAACCTATTCCAATGGCAATATAGCAACTTTAATTAATACAAATACACAATGAATAAAATATGGTAAAATTGAGGTACTATTTTTATAGTGCTAAGAAATCGATTTAATCATATCAATATGCAAAACTCCTTATAGTAATTATGTTCCTTCGGGAATTTATTAAGTTTGATGTAGGGGTTTGTATACAAATTAAAATGTTAACCAGTTATTTATATCCAAAATAGCTAATAGCACATAGGATCTTTTGATTTTAGAAGAAAAGCTGTGTTTGAGGACACCAAGGCACCAGGTTTTAGAACTGGCATACCCTTTTTTGAGGATAGTGAAAAGCACTTTTGGAAAATACCACTCTATATTCAGCCAGGATGTGAACCATGACAGTGGAAGCTAAGAACAATGAGCAAGTCCAATACCTTAAGAGCCCTCAGCCAGTACTCTGGGTAACATTTTATTTTTATAAACACATGTGCACAGTATTTCCCCTGGCTGTCATGCAGAGCAATCAACTTCAGACATGTTTGTTTGTAGAGTGTGTGTAGATCATACACGGTTGTCTGGGATACAAGTTTGTTTGTAGATCAAGCACTGGTGTCTGGGATACAAGTTTGTTTGTAGATCAAGCACTGGTG
>CABFWB010002797.1:0-12557 GCA_902151455.1 Timema bartmani
CCAGGGGCAACCACGGCGGGTGCTCCCAGGTATCCGGCGCTAGCCACAGCCACGAGGGCGGAGAGGACGACGAACTGGAAGAATCAAAGAAACAACATTAATAAAGCTAACCTCGGAGTTGTTTTAAGCGGTTGCTACTTGAGCCACGAACTACTCAGTAAAGCAGTTCTGTATCGAAACCCTTCTTTCAAAAATTGAAAAGAACTAAAGCAAATAAATCTAAACATAAATCAATCCCAAAATAATTTAATTTGATTTGAATGAAAACGGTGTTCACTCTAATCGAAGAACATTTATCACTTTCATCAATATTAATTCAACTTCTAACTAAGTTTATATTTATTCCTACGAATGTTGTTCAACTAATTTCAAGCATTTTGTAAGAATCGTTACTATCTAGTTAATACATATTTATATTTTAAAACTTAGCATATTTTTAGTCATTCTAGTCAAATTAAGAAGTGATAACAGTGCTGTACATATATTTTTAGTTCCAATTTGTTATGTTGGATAGCGTTCTCGCCGAGTTTGGTGGCTGCACAAGATATGGTTTTGGGAACCACATAAGATAAGAAAAAAAAAAAACTGTTGCAAGAAGTTAAACAAGACCACATCTACATTTTATTCTTCTTCTTATGTTCGAACTAACAACGATTTTTATTATCACTATTTATACTCGCACTTATAGTGAACTCCAAATAATTCAAAACACAGCACCTTGACGTTACAAAATGATAATTGTTAATGTTCTATTCGACTTGCGCCGAAACAAATGAAGCCGGCAGAGTGTATCTATAATTGATTCTATTCAGACACTGAAGCTAAGAACGAGTTGACCCTTGACCCACCATAGACGACAAGATGAACAGATACAACTGACAACATTAGTCCCTAAAGATGGAAATACCATCGGGGATAACAAGTCGAAGACTTTTTTTTTAAACTAATAAAAAAAATATATCACCAATTTAAAAATAACAAGTAGGACCAGTTAGTTAGGAACTAATGACTGTTGACTTGGGTCTATTCCCTGCCGGGTGGATTGAGGTAGTCCCCCCCCAATCCCCTTTAGAGAGACTTCAGTTGCCTGTTTAAATAACTACTCTCTCCTTTTCCTACTCCTCTTAGATTAAATCGCTAGTAACACTTGCAATGACTGTTTGGTAAAATGTATAAGTTATCTATCTAAATAGAATAGAAGTTTCACAACTTGTGGGCGTTCCCCACACTAGATTCAGAGACGCACCTGAGCGCTGTCCCTCTCATAGTAGTTAAAACACAATCACCCTGGCCTAACAGTGGAGAGCAATAACAGAGAGTAACAGAGAGACTTACCTTGAATGCCATGTTCGCTTGTTGAAAGACACAATGCTTCTTAACCCTCTAACCCAAACGTACCCGCTTTTATAGTCTAAAAGGTTTCGGGATCAGATCTTTACAATCAAAAGAGGGAGACAATTAAAAAAATATATATCGTCCAGTTCAGAGGTATCTGCGATCAAATGTGGGCCAATACGGGCGGGGCTTTTCTCCACGGACCAATCGGAGGTCGAGCTCGGGACACATGGGGTGCACGGGGTCGCACCTCTCTTCAAGGTCACCGAGAGGGGGAAAGGGAGCGTCGAAACAGGACTGAGGTCTGTCCCACAGCGCAGTCGGGCGTCCACCGACCACCACACAACAACCACACTTGGTACACTCACGGGATGGAACAAATAACCCCCTAAGACGTGTTCCGTTTGTATTTCTAATCTCATCACTTTTTATATATTTTGTTTTGGATATTAATACTACGCGACTTTCCAACAGTTACACATAAATCGCGCTTTCGAAACGAAATACATTCCATGAAACTAATTTAATACGGTGTATTTAATGTGCACTTTCTGAAACGAATGGTTGTATGAGCGCACGAGAGGAACTAGTTCAACACTGTCCTCCCAGATAGAGAGAGTGACAGTATGACGTCAAACCAAGGCGGCAAAACAGCGGGAACCTTAGTTTCAAAATTTCTTGAAATCGTCCCTGGCAAGAAGACGCTATGGCCTAACTTACAGCTTCATTTTTGGGGGTCAGGAACAGTATCCGTGATTTACACACCGGTATATTCATTATATGTGTTCCAGAATATCCATGATACCTGTTACCGGCTTATCCGTGCTATCCACCACGGATATCAGTGTCATCCCTCTAGGAATATCCATTATCATCTTCCTCGCGATATCAGTGCTATCCATTCCGGGTTATCAATCCTATCCACTCTATCCTCCGTATCGGTACTATCCGGCCTAGGATATCAGAGCACAAATCCTCGAGTTAGCCATGACTCGCCACGGATATACGAACAACAGGTACGTGCCAGTGATGCTATGACTTGAGCTGATGAATTACAATTTCAGATATATTTAAACTAATATTGGGTCGAACGCACTTAATTTCGAACCTGAAACTTCACTTTAACTAAAAATCTCGAATCTGAATTCAGAAAATTAGAAAACATGGTAAGGTTAATTTTTCCAAATTTGTATTTCCTCCCGCCCCTTTTCAATTCTGATTTAAATTCACATTAATTATTTGGTTGCTATATAAAAAATAAATTTTAACTAAATGTTTACATTTATTAATATAAGGATTTTATATGACATTCATACATTCAGTTGGGTGGTAAATTAGTGGTATGAGGTCTGGTTGTTAAGTTTGTCCTATAGTTAAAATAATGAGTAGCAGATTACATTTCTAATGAGTATTATTTACTCTCGAACTCTCGTCTTAATTACACAATGATTTGTAGAATCCATCCATTAATAATGGCAATAATGGTTGAGGGATTTAAAAAAATATATTTCAATTAATGCTTTTTAATGTAAATGTGATGCTTGTTTTAAAATTTAAGTGATCTAGCTTAAGCGGTAAGTAAGATTGCTCGTTATATCCATTCGGGATTTGAAACACACTAACGCACACCTAACACTGCCGGCCCACAAAGTTAACCAGTTTGAGGTGTTCTACATTATAAAAGGTATACTTGAGGAGATACATACTCTGATTTGTGATACATAAAATGATTTAAATTTAATCTAATAGTTAGTTGGATTTCAGGATAAAAATACAACAAATATTATCAAAAAAATTAAATTGTAAAAAACTCTTATTTAAGTTGTATGGTGTAAAAAAAATACTAGTGGTAAAATTTGTTTGTAGCAAACAAAACAAAGATAGGAGGTTAAAGATTCGTGCGAACATTGTTGTATCTTAAAATGTTAGCCTTTGGTCACAATATGGCCGCCATAGCAGCCGGCTGTAGCACTTCTGGCACCAATGTTCGTTAATTGAGGGAAATATTTCTTCTAAGACCGAGGGAATTTTTGTTGCTTATCGTTAATTCAAATTTAAATCAAGAAAGTTGATCATAGCTCAAATTTAAAGGATAAATAAAAAAATTGTTTCGTTTTTACTTCGCACATGCATTCTCAATTTGTTTTTAAATAGCAAGAAACTTTAAATATGTTTTGATTGTCAGGTGAAGTTCGTTAAAAACTAGTCTTGTGAAACTTCAGTGTGTAGTGAAGGTGGGCTTTTCATAATGGTTTTAAATTTTCTCTGCACGTAAATGTGAGTACGCTTTTTCTAAATTCAACGTTATTCATCTCTAACACATCATCTTAATTAGTACAAATTAACGAGTAGTTTCGACGCGGTGTCCACATTTTTACATCCATTACTGTTTCCAGCCCATGCAATGAGTCAATTTTTTTTTATCCAAGCCATATATTTTTCCACTACAGGCTTGTTAGACTTGCCGTGGCTTCATATGTCTTATAATCTAATTTAAGACTAGGACAGACACAACATCTAGCCACCCGGCATAATTCTTCACTGTGATCTGGTAAATCCACATTTCACCAATGATACATTTTTCGGTTATGCTAGGAATCGAGCTCGGTACCTTTAACTCAGTATGCAAACAACGCGGTATCAAAATAAAAAATCTAAATTTAAATAAAATGTTTACGATTCCGTTTCATTTCTAAGTTATAACAATAGCCAACCAACTGCGAAACACACAAAGTATTTTATAATATTAAAGTCCATTTTATTGTACAAATCCGTGTAAAATTAAAATTCATTTAAGATTATTTTTAGATATATTTTAAAAAACAAGTCAAATATCTATTAGATTTTAAAACAATATATGAATAAAATAAAAAAAAAATTAAATTGAGTAGTAGAGGGTTATGAGATGGAAGCCGCCGATAAACTTCACGTTATAATTACTATAGAATACGGTAGGGTTTTAACATAATAATAAAACAAAACTAACAACCAGACCTCTGACCTGGACTCGAAGCTGTAACTTTTTTTTTATAATAAACGCAAGTTGTTCCATTTTCCCCGCAGGTTGGGACGACGCAAGGTTAAGGACGTTACTAGAGAGAAAGTGGATCTACAGGTTCCTCTTGTGTCTGGCGAACCTCTGCAAAGAGTCGAAGACAACAACCACCTTACTAGTTCCCGAACATTATAAACATTGTAAATACTAACTCTTCTCAAGCTATACACAAACATGAGTGAAATATTAAATGTACAGAGCAGTAAAGTGTTTTATCTATAGTTCAAAACATGTCAAAACAAAACGTAAACGTTTAGTACACCCATGTGGTCAAGTCTTGATATTAGACGTTCCAACAAAAAACTAAACGATGTACAAGGTATGAAGATAGTTTATTAATATATTTATGTAGTGTACTGTATTGCCTAAAGAGTTTGCCTCGCACCCGATTAACCGGGAAATTAAAGAGATATATAAATGAGAAAGATAGATAGAGAGGGCCCGTTTCTAACCATCCATACAGTACGTTTGGCGTAGTCTTTGAAAGTAGAGGACATTTGGATCAACCGGGATATGACGTATGAACTGTGCAGACCTAACATGGACAGGACGTGTTTTCACAACTACGCCAAACGACCCGTGTATTACTGCTAGGATAAAGGCCCAGTTTCATAGTCAGATTTAGTACGTCTAAAGTGCGGTGCTATACTAAATACAAGACGTCACCTACCTGAAATTGAATGGAATGGGCCAGTTTCATATGCGAAACTGGCCCATTCCATTTTGCTCTAGGTAGGTGACGTATTGTATTTAGTATCGACTCGCACTTTAGGCGTACTAAATATGACTATGAAATTGGCCCAAGAGATAGATATAGATGAAAGCGATCCAATCACAAAGAGCGTCTAAGAGCGGTTTTCTCTAAATATACCCTTCATAATCCCTAAAACTGTTAGATTAGTTAGTACATAAGCGTATAATCCAAACGGGTAGTAAGACGCGTTGTTAAAAAATAAACATTATTTTTTACTTAAACATAAAATTTCGAACAAAATTTGTAGTAATATTTCAAAAACTAGTCAGCTGTAAATTATCATTAAATTATTATTTAAAAAAATACATACATTTATTAATAATGTAAACACACCTCAGATACCCATTTTGGACAATATTGTTGAGCTATTTTCTAACAAATTCAAAATTTCAAACATAAGTGATTACCAAAATGCCCATTAATTAGATTTTATATTTAAACAACAGGGTTGGTACAGAACCTTTACTATTAAATTCCCTGACTTTTCCCTCGGTTTTGATGGTTTTATAGTTGGCCATCCTGTTCACTCTCCTGGTCGTGGTTAACATCAGTGACTCGGAGACTGCCACAGAGGATTATGAACACAACATCAAGTTTGAAGATGTCAACTTCACCCACATTGGCGATATACTTTCACTCAAACTTCGCACAGCCGAAAATTTCGGCATTTCTCTCCTAGGATGAGAGTTACGTCGATGATAACTGAATTAATATATAATTCAAAAATGTTAAGTTTCAATGTTCTAAATGTAAACCTTATTTTTTATATAAAGCCCAATTTCGACCAACATTGATTGTAAGACACATTTGTCATTGCATACATTTTATTTTATTCATTAATCAAACAGTTCATTTAAAAACTTATTAAAAGTTTTCAATAATACTTTTTTAAGGATAACTGTATATATTATCTCCATATTTTACAAATAAAACGGACTAAGATAATAAATACAATTTTAATATATTTATTTCCGCCATTGTGTCAACATGAGTATTCAATTTTCAAATATTGGTCTTCCTATGAAAAATAAGACTTTAGATAATTATTCGATTTTCTAAACATAACAATTAAATGTTTCTCTCAAGGTACTAAGAGTGTTCCAGTTGACTGTTGACAGATCTAATTTACTATAATACTCTTCCTCTTGATGAGACAGAATTGTGTCAATTTTCTTTGCACGTGGTTTAAAATGAGCTAATCTTACAATTTCTTATATACTTTTTAATGTCTAGAGTAAACTATATAATGTTTTAAAAGCAACCACTGTCTGTATTTTGCGAGTGTGTTACAGTGTGTTATGGTGTTACAGAGTAACATAATAATTGTATACAACACTGTGTTACTCGTATTTCCCTTTTTCTGTGTTTGTTGCGGCCGTGTTGTAAAAAAATAGTTCAAACGATCCAAGTGTTTCATTGCTACTGTGATAGGAGAACCTCATGTTCGGAAATAATCAACAATATACCAATATTTAGTACCGCGTCTTACTACCCGTTCGGGTTATACGCTTAAGTACTAATTACGCTAATGGATTGGGAATTGGGAAGGTTGAATTTAGAGGAGATGAACCCGCATTTGCGTGGAAGTAGAGTGGAAAACCATTTAGGAAAAACCACCCCCAGTTCACCCGACCGAGATTTGAACATCGATCTTCCCGTCCTCGGCGGTCGAGCTTAACACGACTAGCGCGTTAGCCAACTACGCCACCGAGGCGGGTTACGGAAATAATCAAAGTGTTTTAATACAGCATATAAATAAAGTGGAATGTATATGTGTGTGTGCGTGTGTGTGTGTGTGTGTGTGTGTAGGCACTAAAACTTCTAACATAAGAAACCTAAAAAGCTGAAACTTTGTATATGTACTTAGGGAAACCTAGGTATCTCAGGTCATTCAGACGTGCTAATCAATCAACTAGGCGTGACAGACATAATGGTTACTAACAACTTAACAGGCTAGCTTATAGTAAATGTACCAGCATTCGAACAGAAATATGGCCGGGGAAATCACCCACGGAAGACGATCCTTGATGCGCTTCAGTCAGGATTCGAGCCTCGACCTCCCTGTGATCGGACATTGAGAGAAGTGCGAGTCAAACGCCTTAGACCACTAGTTCCCTTCTCAGGATCATTAAATAAATACTTGTAGGAAAATATACAGAAATATTCGGGTACGCACGGGGTATGAACGAGAAGGTAAGAATTTTAAAGGAAATGTAGCCGCGTTTTAATGAAAGGAGGGTGGGGAAATTTTTAAGGGGAATAAGGTCAATACACCCATCTGGGGTTCAATCCCCTTCACTAGCAAACCAGACTAAAAGAGAATGAATGTCGCCTTTAAGCGCGTGATTACCGATAAGATAGTCAGAGAGTAATAAATACTGAGCGGTCATAGTAACTGGAGCAACCGTTACAGCTCTGCCGAGACAGAATAACAAGTACGTAACAATAAACAACAACTGGGAAGTATCAGGCTCGAAACCGGTGTGGCATCTGTATAAAGTGATAATTGAGGTTAAGAAACGGCCACGTATGAACGGTTTAGAATATTTTCATTGATAATTGAGAATTATTACAAGTTAACAGATCATTAACAAATCAGCGGTAGCCAAAATTCAGAGAAAATTAAATCACGCAGTGCACGACAGTAATGTTGAGGATCACAAATAAAGAAAATTAATATGTCATCCCATTATTATTTAGTATTTCCTAACTCGGATTTAGGAAACTCCAAACAAAATGTAATTTATTATATTGGTTAATTTGTCTTTAGTGGCAGATATTTTAATATTTAACTACAAATGTCGCAAGATCTTTTTAAAATGTATGTATGTAGTTTTGGTTGCTGTAAAAATAGGGGAGTAAATATGATATTCATTATTAATATTTTCCTCGTAAATAAAATAGCTGACTTGTAAATACTGTTTACAAGTGCACTAGAATTTACAAATCTAACATTTTTTTTAAAAACTTTATATTTACAATGGTAAGACATTCACTTGTAGCCTGTAACTTGTAGACTTGTAATCTTATGAAACAAGCCCCAGATATGTTAATACATCACTATTGTAATAGGAGCCTTGACAAATACATCATCTGGGATTCGACGATCTGAAAATGTTACCAGACATTTTCACATTTAACTGTCATTATTCGTTGATCATAAATAAAATAGTTAAAATAATTTTAAGGTTGGCTTTACTATTTGTTAAGAACTCCCCCGCCCCCACCCCCCCTTTCCCAAAGTCCCCATCACCAAACCATTATTTGATTAGTTGGCCTTTAACTACAATACGTTCTACTCATATAAGAATGAAAATACAGCTAATATTATTATTATTATTATTATTATTATTAGCACCGCGTCTTACTACCCGTTCGGGTTATACGCACTTACGCTAATGTGTAATGGTAGGGTGATTGTGAGATGAAATGGAGGACCTACAGTTTAACGTGGGATCCGAACCACGGTGGAGGCCTGGCATTCCTCACATTCACAAGTCGTGATTAATACACATCTTGTCAGAGGTGAAGGAAGGGTTTGACAATCAGATAAATCTGTGCCGGGACCGAGGATTGAACCCCGGACCCCCAGCACAGAAGTCTGACACCTTACCCCTAGACCACCAGGTCACCTTACAGCTAATAAAAGTTGGTCTATCATCTGATAAAATAAATCACAAACCATTCGACGACTTTTTTTTAGCTTCCTCTGTCGGCTAACCAGTTGGTATTACCATGGTTCACATCTAACCACCCGTCCAAAACATAAGCAATATTCACATTAAGGCGGTAAGGAAGAGGAACAGATTGTTTTAAAAATAAGTGTACCTGCATTTAAGTGACGGGAGATTGGAACACTATTTATGAAAAAAAAAAAAACACTTTAGTACACATGACCGGAGTTCGAACTTTTGACTTCCCCGTCACCGGAAAACCAAACAAGACGAGACTGACGCCTTTATTAACTTGCCCAACGGTGCGGATTTTAGGAGTATTTAAGAAACAAACATTGATTTGTAAAACAATAACTTCACACTCAAGTTACTAAAAAAAAGTAACTATTTTAATTAACAAATATAATATGTAAAGGAAGATTTATTTATAAAAAATAAATAATAAAACGTATTTAAAAAATATTCTACAAATTCTTTATTGTTTAGTAGCAAATAATATAAATAACAAGTATAAAAACATATATAAAAAAAGAAATAGACCCAGTTGAAATAGGAGTGCACCGGCGGCATCTAGAAGGCCCGGAGAGCTGGCGCTACCGGGACTACGCCCTTGGCGTGCACGAGTGGCCCCCTCTGGACCACGGCGTTGAACCCGTTGATAGGGTCGGCGTAGTAGAGCACGGTACGGATGTTACCGTCGGGCTCCACCAGACTGTAGCTGCCCTGGACGACGTCTCCGTCCCTGGACTCCTGCTGGGACTTGCTGTCACCGGTCAGGGCGTCGTTCACGTTGTACGCGAAGGTGTATTGGGGGTGGGGGTCGTAGTTGGTGTTGACGGCGACGGGCACTTGGGCCGCCACGGGGGCGGGGAAGACGCGCGCCACCCCCGGGAAGGGGGCAGGCACCAGTCCGGCGAACGCCACCGCCACGACGCCTGTCAGCACCGCTGCTATACACTGCTCCACCCCCCAAACAAACTCAACATTAGAGAAAATTCAACTAACAAAAATATATATATTTGAGACGTTATTTTTTTAAATCAGAAATATCAACATGCACTGCCTATACATACTGATCATATCATCTCACGACTTACAAACTAGAATGATCTTGGACAAACACGGGAGACATTCACTTGTCAAATACATTCCACTTACATTATTTAACCAGGTTTCGAACCTGATACCATTTGAAGCTAGTACCCGAATTTTAACCACCAATGCTCCTTTGTGGAAAGTTTAATAACTACGTTAGTCTCGTTCTAAGATCACACAACAGCGCTTTCTGTACCAAACACAGAACTTACTGTAGCAATTAATAACATACAAACATACAACGAAGGGAAATATTAAAGGCCAGAAACATTCATGAAAGAGAGTAGCTCCATTTAAAGAGATAAGGCAGTTACTACAATCGTTATATTTTAACATTAGTACATGCGTGATTTTAACTAAACACACATATCTTTAATATTCCACATCCCCACGAGAGTAAAGCTGAGTTTTATGAGGCAGACTATGTTTTCTATAGCGTCTAAATTTGTCAATATAGTATCAACAGTAACAATTAAGGAAAAGAGGTGTCTGCTATAGCAGTGCGCTGTTCTGAGGGATCAGTCTGAGTTGACAATTTCAAGTATCACAATAGTAGTCTATTCCCGAGCCTGCGTACATTTTACAACACAACGAACAAATTATGTTTGAATATATAAAGCAATATCACAAAACATACATAGTCGGATTAAGTGTCGATAGAGCAACGGTTGAGGCGATCAAAGTTTTTATTAATTCCCCGCTCTAAAATGAGACACCCATTCAGTGGTCTAATACATTACTGATGATGACGGGAACATCAGGGTTATAATCCCGGTCGGGTGCACTGAGGGTGGTTTTCCTTAAATGTTGATCCACTCTCCTACCACTCAAATGCACACTTCCTATAAATTCCACCTTCCTAATCCCTGACCCATCATCGTGATTAGTACTGCGTATAACCTGAACGGGTAGTAAGACGCGACGATAACACTAATGAGAGAAGCTCTATCGTAGTGTGTAAAGCTATGACTGGGTTCGAGCCCCGACACAGCCTTGGACTCACCTTGAACGCCATGTCCTTGCTATTAGGGCCGATGTCACACGAGTGTCTTCTCAACTGCTCAACTTGTTCTGATGCTGAAGATGCGCCGAGAGCGTCTATTTATACAAAGACGACGCGACACCTCCCTCCAACGACGCCCTGACTTTGTCAACCAGGAACATCGGACCAGGGGAGGTAATATCCTGCGTCGTCCTTAACAAAATACTATCACAATCCGTCAGTTGGAGTTAATTTTACCGGACAGTTCTCATCATCTGCACCGTGTACATTTTAAATATATAAATATATTAAAATTAAAACTTAAAAAAATATATATATCACGACACTAAAATGGAGTGGTAGGGACAAGAGCGGAGGAAGAAAGGATTGTCGCAACGACCGGAAGGCATTGTGGGTCACTTTCTCGTTCCGAGCCATCGCAACAATCAAGTCGAGTGCCAAATCCGATCACGTACGAGAGGCCACACATGAGCGCGATGGTCAATCCAATTACATCACATGGGGACTACCCCCCGCCTTTGTTTGGAGTTTGAAATCAAGAACATCCAAGTAGATCGAAAAGTTTCGTTATACTCCTGCAAGGTATGGTTTCACTTCGGACCTGTTCGTTCAAATATAAAACTATCTGAACAAGTTAGTAACCCGTTTTACCTGAATGGTAACAGTCTTACCTTGACGGATTACCTGCGTGCTGCCTTTTAATATTGCCACTATTTTCTTACTACCAAATTACCTGAGTTTTATAGGTTTTCCAGAAAGAATTCCTATTCTATCAAGCAGATTAAATTTAATAAAAGAGTATTGAAATTTCATTTTCCACAAAACTAAGTGTGAAGTCATTTAACTTATGTTTAAAACGGGATGGTTTAAGATTGATGGGTAAATACATCTTCTATCACTTCACAGCCTTAGTTTAAGGGGCAATAAGACACGTTTTAATCACTGTGCTCGATTTTTCAATTCACCTTTAGGTCTGCCCAAGACCACCCATTTTAAATGTTCAGTTAAATATCCCCAATTAACAAATATTCCAGTATTTTTATCAGATTTTTCAAAATTCACGTTTTTTCCCCCAGTGTTATAGATGCATGACAACCCTGTCATAGAAATATAGAGAGGTTACTATAGCTACTTCCATGTATTCATACGTCAAGTAAAGTGATTTGCAGATGTAATTTTTGATAGATATTATAAATAAATGTGTACCTGCAAAAAAAGTGTGTTTTATAAAAGTTCCTTATTACCAAAATATTATGATAGTTCAACTAACTACAACACTACCATGGCACCGAATGACCCCAAGAGGTCAGGGGTTCTGATCCCGGAGGATTGAGTAATGCGTGGAAGTTGAGCAGAGAGTGATATTAATATGATTTATATTTGTTGATAATGAACATATCAATCCACTACAAACATTGGAATACAGAACACGTTATTTCGTGACGCAAACAGTCGTCACGTTTGTCCTAATGTCTGGGTGACAACTCTCACAGGGGGACCCTGACCCAAGGGGCTACACAAGCCATTCCCCCGGGATCCGGGTTGGTAGAACTAGATTTTATTGCTATCGAAGAAAATGATGCTTTACTGAAATCGTGGCTTTCCCTTTGAACATATTTTTTTTTTGGGGGGGGGGGGCCT
>CABFWB010002797.1:23224-38508 GCA_902151455.1 Timema bartmani
ACAGACAGACAGACAGACAGACGGAAATTCAAAAACCACTTTTTCGGATTCAGGAAGTCATGAAACGTCAAAATTCATCAAAATCTCGAGTTCGAATTTTTTGACGATCACCATACTTTCTCTACCTGTAAGATAGAGAGAAAGTAAAAAGTGATATCAATATCAGTGTATTTATCAAACTTTTTCAACTCCCCCTCTAAGTTGACGGCCTTTAACTGTCCATGACGTAGAGTTGTATGAGAACAAGAAAGAGGCGCACAAAGTAGAAGTATACATCAGGTATACAATATTTAGTTTAGTAAGATTAGTAATGAATTGGCCGTCCACATCTTAGGGTGTAGAACTGATCTATTATTATTAGCACCACGTCTTACTACCCGTTCGGATTATACGCACTTAAGCTAATGTGTAATGGTAGGGTGATTGTGAGATGAAATGGAGGACCTACAGTTTAACGTGGGATCCGAACCACGGTGGAGGCCTGGCGTTCCACACATTCACAAGTTGTGATTAATACACGTCTTTTCAGAGGTGAAGGAAGAGTTTGGCAATCAGATAAATCTGTGCCGGTACCAAGGATTGAACCACGGACCCCCAGTACAGAAGTCTAACACCTTACCTCTAGACCGCCACATTACCCTTAGAATTGATATAAAATATAGGATGTAGATAAATTATTCGCCCCCTTGATAACCTTAATAAAATCGTTATTTTAGCAGATATCTTGAAAGTGTTTGTGGTAATTAATCACACAACTCAAGGCGTTTTTGTTTTAACTAAGCAGCTTCACCAGTACGACACCTTTTCTCAGTAGGTAGCGTGTCTGCTTAGTGAACTGAGGGTCCCGGGTTCGATTCCCGGCATGACCTAAAATTTATCAGTGATGAAAATACGGGTTTACCCTTTCATAGTGATGAGTTGATGGCCGGGGACTGGATATTGTGCCTGTCCTAGTCTTAAAATAGATGATAAGGCATATGAAGCTACGACAGGTCTAGCAGGCCGATAGTGGAAAATACATTACTTGAATAAAAAACTGAGCCAGACCACGGGCTGAAAACAGAAGTGGATGTAAAGATTCACCACAGTGCCGTCAATACTTGAGAGCTTCTAAGATAACGAATTTACGAGGACTTATAATATGGAAATTCATGGACACCTTTTATATTATTAAAAAAAACTTAGCCGATGAGTTGATAACGCTATTGTTGATCTGCCGAAAATATGGAACGAATGGTTCGGAGTTTGAGGTAAGTTTCAGCTTTTCAGCTTTTAGAATAATTATTTTGATTGTATATAGTAAACACATTTATGTTCAGGCGAAACGGAGACATGGCTGATATTTGTAGCTTCCATGGTTACGCTTGAGGCTAACAAAACGCCGTGACGTGTTCGTGGATGCAATACTTCTAGCAGAGCTGCTGTGCCGGCAGTATCGCGCCGCCTGATGGCAGACATATCTTTTACATCAACATCTTTAGGAGACATCTTCTAGACGGAAGATGGCCAACACATGTCCCAAATTATGGCCGATAACTATGTTATACAAACATTCCTAAGCCAGTATTCAAACACAAGAACCTGTCAGTGGGATTCATGCGCCTTAATTATGTGAGTCATTATCAGTATAGTCTAATTATAATAGGATAGACCTCATATGAGAACTGGAAAAAAAGTACTAGATCTACTTTTACGTATCCATACGTTATATCATGTATTCTTCAGCTTTCACTTTTGATATATATATATATATATATAATCAATACATAAGAAATAATAATAATACTATAGTAAAATGTTATCAATGTTGGCTGCAGAAGGTTCTTGCTATAAAAAAACTGGACAGAGGTTTGATTTACCATAAATTTTGTAATAATTACGTCACAAAGTAGCCGTTGAGGTTCGAGCAATGTTTGTATTTACTTTTCCTTGCTGAACTGTGATCAGTTGCCTTCTCTCTAAACAAGCAACTATATCTAGTATGACGTCATTCTAACTATTCAGGCTGTTGGCGTATTTACACTAATAGAGTAAATATGAGAAAATAACATTTTATAGAAAAGTACCTGCATTTGCTTGGAGTGTGTGTCAATCCATTTAGGAAGAGGGAAACCTCCAAGCACGCCTGACCGGGGCTAAACCCGAACATTCTAGTCGGCGGATAATCAGACAAGACGATATTGGCGCCTCTGTCAAACCTGATCAGCTGTTGTATAGGTAGAAATTAAGTCGTTAAATACAAGTGAAAACTTAAATCACTCTAAGACGTCACCCTCGTAATGTAGTGGACTGTCGTTAACGATCAGGGTTTGAATCCCGGTCAGATGTACCGAGGGTGATTCTTTCTAAATGGTTTTACTCTCTTCTTCCATTTAAATTTAGGTACACTTCATCTTATTTCGACCTTCCTCTCACCTAATACAGCGTAATTAGTACACATGCGTGTAACCTGAACGGATAACAAGACGCGCCAACAAAAAATAAAAACAGCTACCTAAATTAAATGTAGGCCTACTAAACATTGGTGACCTGGCGGTCTAGGAGTAAGGTGTCAGACTTCTGTACTAAGAGTCCGAGGTTCAATCCTCGGTCCCGGCACAGATTTATCTGATCACCAAACCCTTCCTTCCCCTCTGACAAGACGTGTATTAATCACAACTTGTGAATGTGTGGAATGCCAGTCTACCAGCGTGGTTCGGATCCCACGTTAAACTGCAGGTCCTCCATTTCATCTCACAATCACCCTACCATTACACATTAACGTAAGTGCGTACAACCCGAACGGGTAGTAAGACGCGGTGATGATAATAATAATAATAATAATAATAATAATAATAATAATAATAATAATATACATTAATTTCTCGCGCCTGCGCACAGTCATCGACCGACATTGATCACTTTCTCTATTTGAGAATTTAGCATTATTTCCCTGTCAGTTAATATGGAATAACAAGCAGCTCGTTAAGAGTTTGTCTGACCGTCTGGTGTGTCGCAAGACGCGGAGAAAGGGAAAACCACTCGACCAGTCTATACCTGTATTATGTCATGTGTGTAACCGTAACAACAGTTTGGAATGTGTGTGTGGCGACTGCAGATTTGGAGCAGCCGACAGAGAAACTGTGGACCCTGGAGAACTGGGTCAAGGCCGCTTGCTTGGCCAACAAACAACAAGCTCAGTGCATGCCACGGCTTGATCGGATTGCATTAGGGGTGGTTCCTTCCGTCCCTGGAGTTCAACGAGGGTTGGGAGAGATTGATAGTCAAGAGCATATATTAATTATTGGGGAAAATAAATAAAATATTACCTCAGTAGATTTGTTTAGTTTAACTGTCTACATTTGGTGATACCAACAGTTGTTGAATATCTGTCATGGGTATCACGTATTTTGGTCAGGACTTTGCTCTTCTCATTTTAAAGTCCTGTTCAAGTCAATTATGCTCATAAAAATATTCACAAACTGTTTAAATTAACATGTGAAGAGAAATTAATTAAAAGTATCATTTTCTACTGAAGTCTTGAAAAGTCTTTATTATAAAAACTGTAAAAATACGTACCTCGTCTACTTGAAAGTGAATACCTCAAAATGCGATATTTCTAATAAGAATGGAAATTCTGAAGCTTCAAAACCACTCAAACAATCTTCAATTATCTTAGAATGCTCTGGCGTGACACAGTTAAGAAAATTGCTTTATTTATTTGAGGATCTATGTTTTTAACCGTTTACTTTGTTCTCAGAATTGAAACATTTCACGTGAAATGTCAATGAAACTGAACTAATGTCATATTTTATGGGTTTTTTTTTAATTAATAAACTTATAATGTAGTATTTTTAACTCTGCGGGGATACGTTGAAATCATTCACCTCTATTTCAGCGAGAACAATACTTTTAAATAACAAAACGCTTTTAAAATAGCGCGTCACGGCGCGACGCAACTCTTTAAATTGTTGACGTGTCTTATGAGATAAACTCAATTTTTTATCAAAATGAAATCTAGAGGTACCCTTCTTCCAAACAGAAAGAAACCTCAATCAGTACAAATCAGTACAAATTGAATGTATTTCATGAGCTACTTTAGGGCTAATAATTAACAACCGTTGTACAGGCCAGCCAGCATCAAGGTGAAGGAACGAATCCTGTTCTACCTGCCCCCCCCCCCACTCACTCCAAAGAACAAGAGGCGATTCCTCAAGTTCTGCCCAACATATGTTCACCATTGAAAAAAGAAAGATATATATATAACACAAATTTCAAAAAATAATCAAAAGGAAAGCCACAGCTTCACAAAACAACAATTTATTTAGGTCAATTTTTTTCCTCGGGTTCCACCAAACCAATCTTAATTTTCTATTTAATTTTTAAATAAAAGCATTTACTTCAAGGATTTTATATAAAAGTTAAGAAATTTTCATTATCAAAGCCGTAATTTAAAAAAACTGTTTTCACCGTTTCACTAAACATATTTAAATGTTACTGACTAACTGAAAGCTTCCTATTTGTAGAAGATGTTATGATGAATGATCTGGATTTTATAAATCTCCATTTCTAGAATCTAAAGCGATATCATTGCGACATACGTTATATCAACAGGAACAAGATAAGAGTGATCTTTTAATCACTATTTTCCCGGAAAGAGGATAACGGTTAGTTATTCAGATTCTGTTTTAAGCTAAATAAGAACACCTCAGGATAATCCTGGTTAGCCTGTGGTAGAGGATTGACACGACAAGTCCAAAGGTCTCGGGTTCAAGTCCCGTGTGCAGATGTCCTTTGGAAACATACTTTTGAATCATTTTTGTGAACGGCACATGGAATCAGCCAAATAACGTTATTTTAATATATTTACAGACTCTTATCAGCTGTCAGACGCCTTGGCTCAGTAGATAGCCTGTCTGCTCAGTAAACTGCTGATAGTACCGGGCTCGATTCCCAACATGGAAGAAAATATATCATTGGTGGAATGCGTATTTACCCTTTGGCAGTGATGAGTTAACAGTCAGGGGGCTTGGTGTTGTGTCTGTCCAAGGATAAGGTAATTTAGACGGAGGGTGCGGCCTTCAAGGAAGTATGAATAACATTGACAGATTCCTACAAAGAGCAACAGGAATTGATGCTTGTAAAACCATTCGATAATAACAACACTAGCAATAATAGCGAGCTATTAGTCTACCGCCGACCTTGTACGGCAACGTTCCACTTGATCTGATCCTGACAATGAACATCGTCAGGACAGCGATCCCGTCCCGCTAAGGATCTCGAACATAAAACACGACAAAAAACACAGACAAATCCGCCTCAGACTTACGGATCTACATCCAGTAAACCTTCTCAGGTGTGAGAACGGAACGAATCTGAGAGATTGTCCTGTCAGTCGGGAGGGTGGCGTGATAGGTCGGTCCACAACGGCATCGACTACTCCTGCCAGGTGCGGGTTCTGAGCTGGCGAAACAAAGGAGGTATGAAAAGTTGGATTTGAAAACGAGAGTTCAGTGACAAAAATAGTGCAGAATGCGCCTGAGCAAAGCCGAGATACTGTTTCGCCATCCGTCAATGGATAACCACCGTGAAGGACATTCCAAGCAAGTTAAGGCCAACTACCATTAGGTTCAGCTCTGTAGGTTTCAAGGAAGTGCACCAGCATTTGGGCGGAGAGAAGATGGGAGAAAAACTCGGTGATAAATCGCACGAGAGAGAACATCCACAAGGTACCTAGCGGAAATTCGAACCCCAATCTACCCTTCTCCAGTATATTGCAAGCTTTACACTTTATACCGCGTAACCACCGATGCGGGTATTTCTTCGCGTTATCTCAAGTGTGAAAATGATTCACAAGTTCCGTGTTTGAGTCTCCAAGACTAAGAGTTGGTTTTCCCCTTTTAAAATAGTAATTCCCATTCTCTATAAACCTCCTTTCCAAAATATATTACACCAGTTCACCTTCCCATTTCCGTTATCTCTCGAGTTACATCGTAAAATGTCCGACGTTCCTCCGACGAGACATTGGTCAAACAGTCGCGGGAGTGCAGTTCCCTTCCGTGCGGTGCTCCCTGACCTTCACACAGATACGAAACACCTGAATGAGGATTATTAATTTTTATAACGTCTTACTACCCGTTCAGGTTGTACGCATAATATGTACTCATCATGCTAATGTGTTAGATATGAGAGAGGTTAACTTTATAGGAAGTGTATCCGCATTTAAGTGGAGGTAGAGTGGAAAACCATATAAGAGAAACATTCCACAATACACGCAACCGGGATTCAAACCTATCTTCCCGTTATCGGTAGGCCAGTATATTGCGAAAGTGACGCATTATAACATTCAATTAACGAAGCGGGTACTTGAATAATAAAAGAGACACACAAATATTTTTTTTTTCATTTATTTGAGGTATTTATCGTGCACTTTCTGTATCGACTGATTATTTAATCACACGCCTTATACACTAACTTGAATCTAAAACCGACACAACACCCAGCCCCCCGGCCGTTAATTCATCACTATGATGTATCACATCTCACCAATGATACATTTTTCGGCCATGCCGGGAATAGAACCCAGGACCCTTAGCTCAGTAGACAGACACGCTACAGACTGAGCTAGGGTATCGGAATGACACCCAGACATATTTTAATATCGCGAGATCTTGAATAATGTTCTTATACAAAGTAGCGTAGAAAACGATGAGGTAATTTGGTGTCCTTAACATTTCAAAAGAAAGAGAGGGGAAATCAATTAGTTCGTCTATTACTCTAATGGATGTGCATGCCGGCGTATAAAGGCATGGGGTTTTTATTTGTAACGAAACAATCGTTACAGTTTTTTTTATTATCAAGGACGCTATTTAAAATGTAATAGACGCCTTCACAAATATCTCATTTAATTCCGTCTAAAGTAGTTTGAAAGTTTATGACCGTGAATTATTGTTAACAACTTTTATAATTCAAAAGAAACTTTTCTTGGTACTTATTCTAAATTTAAGTTGACTTACTATTGCTACTTTAAGATTTTACTGTTAAATTCAATAAACATGTTAACTTTTATAAATAATATTATTTTTTTATCATAAATTTAGTTGAATTTAAAATTTTGGCGAAGTGACAGAACGAGCTACTGTAGATGTATGTAATCATAATTCCAAAATAATTATTCTACATTTTTAGAAATAATGGTACGGTGCAGACTTTATTGCTACTTTATATAATTAGTATTATTGTTATTGTTATTATTATTATTATTATTATTATTATTATTATTATTATTATTAGCACCGCGTCTTACTACCCGTTTGGGTTCTATGCACTACTTTATCTAACTATAGATAAGTTTACGCTTAAGATATGTGAAACTTTATAATAAACATGCGCCTGCATACGAATGAATTGTAATCAAATTCGCTGAAGTAGTTTTTAAAATATAGATTTTTTTCTCTTTTTGATTTGATTTTAGGGTTATTATTATTATTATTATTATTACTACTATAATAATAATATTGCATGTCTGGGCTAAATCATTCGCAGCCCAGTTTGTGGAAATATTATCTAGTACTAATGTGCTGTTGTCCAAGGCACTCGTAAAGACGATAACTAAGGTGGCCGAGTACCGGAGCGTTTATATGCGCCCCAGACCTCCAGAAATCCCGCGTTATTTAGGAATTGGTTTGATCTTTAGAAATGGAGAAGAAAGGTATAAACATTTTGCTTATATTTTAAGTTTTATAATCTAAAAAATAAATCATGAAGAAATGAAACCAGCTCACTCGAAATGGATAAGTTCTGAGAGGAAAGAAATCGGCTAATAGCTTAGGTTTGCCTCCCTACAGCGAATATAGTCATTTTTAAACAAATAATTAAAGAATATTTTAGTGCAAAAATCGATCACTGGTCGATCACCTGGTAATCCTCAGTCGATCTTGCGGCAATCCTCGGTCGATCTCGTGGAAATCTTCTGTCGATCTCGTTGCAATATTCAGTCGATCTCGTCACAATCTTCAGTCGATCTCGTGGCTCGTGACAATCTTCAGTCGATCTCGTGGCAATATTCTATCGATCTCGTCACAATCTTCAGTCAATCTCGTGGCTCGTGGCAATCTTCTGTCGATCTCATGCCATTTTTCAGTCGATCTTTGAGTCTTATAAACTATCAAATATCTCAAGTACTTTCAAGTAATATTTGAGTGTGACCTAAATAACCTTTATCAGTCATTATCGATAGTGTTAATAGAAAATTAAATAGTTTAATATGAACATGAATATTTTATTTATTCTTTTTATTTTTTTCTATAAAGACTTAGACATGAGTATTTGAGGAAAGGTTCAATTTAAGGAATAAATATAATTATACAATATAAGATGTATAGACCATAAAGAAAGAAGCTAAAGTAGAGTGAAGAAACAACAGATAATAAGTTTGTAAGTCGGTGAGGGCCCAAAAGGTGGTTTTACAGCTTCAGAACTGCTGTTCCTAACAGAAATAGCGCAGCGTGATAGAAGACGAAACGCAAGAGGATAAAGAAAGACGTGGGCAGGAGTAAGATAATTTCCAAGTCCTCAATAAAATGTTAAATGGCGCCCAATGAGGGAGCGGCGAGAGTGTATTATGTCAGCGGCCAAACAAGGCCCGCGGCACTGGCACGAACTACTCAGTGTGAGTCTTCTATCACACTTCCTGGTGGTCAGGGAGTCTGAGGTGTGCGACCACGGAAAGGTACATCGCCCGGAGGCTGCGCCATGAGCTGGGCATCTCGCTTGTTTGTTTGTTCCGCCAAATGTGTCGACTGATTTTAACGAAATGTGGCAGAGACATTCTTTGAACCGGGGCAAAGCAAAATATGTATAGGTTTTTTATTTAATTTCTGCTGTGGCTTCAGGTACAAATACATATACTAAGGGGCAGATAGACAAATTAAGGGGTCGACAGACAGGCATACAAAGGGGTAAACAGACAGACATACAAAGGAAAAGACAGACATACGAAGGGGTAGACATACATACATACGAAGGGGCAGACAGACAGACGAGGTAGGTAGACAGACATACAAAGGGATAAACAGACAGACATACAAAGGAAAAGACAGACAGACATACGAAAGGGTAGATAGAGAGAATGGTATCACCCACTTTTTTTAGTATAGGGGAGAGGATTTATAGGATGTCAAGCTTCATCATAATCTCGAGATCGAACATTTTAGTTATTAAATACTTTCTGTATACGAGAAAGTAAAAAATCAGTTTGATGATAATATATGTTATAAACTCGTTTATTTATCGAATCTCAACAACCCTGACAATCGTTCCTGCTTCAATGACAGCCTGTTCTACTGAGGTCTAGTGTTTTCCTGTCATCACATGAGCGAGCAAATGGCCGGTGTAGTTCCTGTGACTCACCTTTCTCCAGACTTTTCAATGTTCTCTATATTGGCCTGAGCCGCTAATATACGATAGAAGTACCGGTGAATCAATCGGTTGTCAGAAGGCGACAGGTGACGTCACAGCCCTGCTTGTGGTTACACCTGATTGCGTGATTAGCCTGGTTTCACTCGCCCTCCCTCTTAGGAGGTCGCCCCGGGCGACTGTTACATGGGCTATCCTCCAAATGAAGACAACATGACACATTCAACCCAACACTTCGTTTCATGCTGAAGTAGACTGTTGAATAAATCAAGTTGAATATAGACTATAGACTAAGCAGCCTATATTTTAAGAAGTAAATATACAGAGATGTATAAACGAACTTCAAAAGCCTAGCTCCCGGTGTCTAAATCTCTAGTTTATTTGGAACTGACAGTTCAATAATAATTTTAAAAATACAAACACGTTTTTTACAGTTAACATCGATATTATTTTACTATATTATTATTGTTATGGTATAGTTATTGACAATATATAATCAAAAGTGAAAGATGCATGGCACATGAAATGACGTATGAATACATGAGAATAGGTGTAGTAATTTTTCTAGTTTCTTATAAAAATTGTGCAACAAAAGATTGACCCGCTTCAGTGGTCACATGGTCTAAGGCGTCGCTATCATGTTAGACTGGTCTGCTGATGACGGGGAGTCGGGGTTCGAATCCCGGTCAGGCGTACTGTGGGTGGTTTTCCCAAAACTGTTTCCCACTCGCTTTTAATTCAAATTCGGGTATATTACCTCTAAAATGCTTCCTTCCTCATTCCTACCTTAATAGAGTAATCATCATATATGAGTATAATCTGAACAGGTAGTAAGACGCGGTGATAAAAAAACAACCAGCTGATTGCTAATTATCTTAAACATAATAGAAATAGTTGATGGAAACAATTTTACACAATAAGGATTTTTAGTTTTAATTGGGAAAGGAGAGTGCAATAAAAGTGAAGGAGAATTACACAATGGGTGTGTAGACCTCTAACACACTTGTGTAAGAATGAGTGTATTACACACACTGTAACAACGTAAGAACAGGGCTATTCAGAAAATGGCATTGGTATCTGATATCTGCTAAGTAATCCACCGCAAATTACAATCAGAAACACTTTCTCACCATAAAATGTAAAGGAGGTTTTACCAACCAACAAAAGTGAAATGTTCCAGAGGTAATTACTTGGCAGCCGGAATGCAAGGTCAGTAAGACTGGTAGGACATGCCGCGACTACGTCCGTTTCCTGCGCCGCCGCCACCAGGTGAGTGCGACCAAACCAGGGCGTGAGAACTGCGTTCCAAGGAAACTAGGACACATCGGCACTTGATGATGCGTCGTTGTTTGTCAATAATACACGCAACATCAATGTGCTTGAAAGATGGCTTTATCTACCCCTGCAACTACTAGTGAATGTTCTAAGATGTAGTTTTATCTACACCTGAAACTACTAGTGAATGTTCTAAGATGTAGTTTTATCTACCCCTGCAACTACTAGTGAATGTTCTAAGATGTAGCTTTATCTACCCCTGCAACTACTAGTGAATGTTCTAAGATGTAGTTTTATCTACACCTGCAACTACTAATAATGTTCTAAGATGTAGCTTTATCTACCCCTGCAACTACTAGTGAATGTTCTAACATAGGAATAGGGAGGCTTTGGGTATGCATCCTTGACAGATATACTGAAGGCACTGCTTTTCATAAATAGTTTCCCACTCTCCTTCCAAGCAAATTCATGCACATATCATTCCCTCATCCTTACCCCGGAGATGGGGAGCGATAGACAATAGTTTAAAATACTATTAATTCAATGTAAGTCTTTCTAACATAAGGAAGGCTGTACTAACTCAAGTAAATACAATACTAGGGCTGACAAGGCAACACTGTACATGCATGGACTCACATTGTATTTGCGTATTAGTTGATCATGCTAAACTTGTGTAAGTCCCGTACTGATATTATATTATATGTAAGACATATACTATCGTATTACCAGATAATACATATTTTGTATACAATTTCATTCCAAAAGTTGCCGGTAATAAGCGACTTAAACCAGGTAACATAATTTATTTTAAATTAGTTGAAAAGTGAAACTGTACACGGGAATCGAACATGGTTCAGGTGTAATTTTAATTTAAATTAAATGAAATGTCTCTTCATATGGACTGTCCCATGATTGCAACGATTTACAGCCTGTCGGTTGATATTCAATATAACTTGAGTCATCAATATGAAAAGGGTAACATTTAAATAAATGCACTAGCATTCACCCAACTCAAAGCTAACCCCGGTTAAAAGAATACACTTTAGAGCCGAGCTGCAGAGTCGTAAGCGTGACTCGTGTCGCAAGGTAGCAAGGCCGGGGGGTGTGGGAGGGGATAAAACGGGTCAATGTCTCTGGGACCTCCTAAAGGTCACGCAACACAACGCAGGGTCAGAGCGAGATCTCGCAAACACTAGATCGCACTTACTGACTCGTTTTACCTCTATTTCTTCTAATTATAGGCGCAAAGGTGATTCAACACGGTTAAATTGACCCGACCCCCTTAGCTCAGTTGGTAGCGGGCCTGCCTAATAGACAGAGTCCCGGGTTCGATTTTCGGCATGGCAAAAAAAAAAAGAGTATAATTCGGCTTCCCCAATCACAGCGATGAAATGACAACCAGGGGACTGTATGTTGTGTCAGTTATAGAATTAAGTTTGTTTGTAAGTCGTGTTCTGTTATACTCCATTGGATCAGAAAATACACGTCAAATATCCCTTCTAAAGTTAACTAACAATTTATGATTGCGTGTTTATTAAACTGATGCTGATAGTAAGAATAATATAACTGAACCAAGTTATGTTGAGCCGCATCGGTGGGCATGCAGACTCTTCAGACTGCGACCCGCTTGAGTGGCCGAATCGTCTAAGGCGCTACTATAACGAAAGACTCAACTGCCGGAGACTGGGAGATCGGGGATCGACCTTGGTCGGGTGCACTGAGGGTGGTTTTTTCCCCAAATAGGTTTCATACTCTCCCTCCATGAAATGGTAACGTTCTTTCTCCCTGTAAGTATGCGGATAGTCCAAACGGATGGTACGACGCGGTTCACACAAATGATGTTGACAGCGAAGAAAAGAAACCATTGAAGTAAAACATGCGTATTAATGTTATGGGTTATAAATTTAACAACATTCTAGTTACAAAATACGGCTCGCGCTCGATACAATTTAAACCGGTTCCTAAATAAGTTTATAGTTAACTTTTACACATGTGAAACAAACTAACTAATAGATATCTGTTAAAAACTAGTATTTAAGAGAATGAAGTAGCAAGGAAATGGTCTGAATAATAAATATATTGAAAGGTTAAAGCGATAAATCACTTCAAGTGTTTTAGTAACCAGTTTCCACAAAGATGATGAGATCATAGTATCAAGCAAAGTGGTGTCACGATGAAATAGGATCGTTATAAAAAAATACCTTTATATTTGACAACGTCAAATAATATGATCTGAAACCATCATTTTCGACAAATAGTATCAATGACCATGAATTAATAAAGATAATACAGCTACAATTGTCATTACATCAAGAGCAGAAAAGAAAGTTGGTGTATGTTCTAAGCCTGCATTCGTATAACCATATTTTTACTGAAAACTAAAAAACATTAGACGACACAAGATAGTGACATGGTGACGGGGGTTGAGTCTTTTACTCCTTAAATTGTTTAACACCCTACCTCCACGCAAATGCGGGTATATTTACTGTAAATTCTAATTGGGCCAAGCCTAGGTTCAACAGAAATACACACATTTGGGCCAAGCCTAGGTTCAACAGAAATACACACATTTGGGCCAAGCCTAGGTTCAACAGAAAAACACACATTTAGGCCAAGCCTAGGTTCAAATAAATACACATATTATGGGCCAAGCCTAGGTTCAACATAAATACACACATTTGAGCCAAGCCTAGGTTCAACAGAAACACACATTTGAGCCAAGCCTAGGTTCAACAGAAAAACACATATTTGGGCCAAGCCTAGGTTCAACAGAAACACACACATTTGAGCCAAGCCTAGGTTCAACAGAAATACAGACATTTAGGCCAAGCCTAGGTTCAAAAGAAATACACACTACGTATTGAGCGAGTGAGTCGGATGACCAGAAGTAAACTGAAAAAATAAATTAATTGTGTTTATTTGTCGTTTAGAACCTACCTGATGCAACTTTGGATATAGCCCATAGAATGTAGAGTAAAACTATCCTCCTCTTAATAAATAAGTAGATTTATTCGCTAACACATATAGCATGTATACATACATACAAACTTTCAACAAGTTCCACATACATTCTCCCACATAGCTCATTAGAGCTAGGAACAATTTTTTTAAATTAGTCATCAGTAAGTAAACTATAATTACATATTTTTTTCAAAGAAAAAGTAGTTGATAATAGGCAAATGTAACTTTTTGAATAATACATTTAGAACTTTTTATAGCCATTTCTAAAAAAATTCAAACTCAAAAAAAATCAGTCATTAGTAAACTAACCTTAAGCTCGTGTGCACCACGTAAAAGACTCCCCTAAAACCCATTTCAACCAAATCGTCAAAACAATTTTTGAAAAATTTTGAATTATGCAAAATCAATCCTCAGAAAAGTATTCCTAGTTTTAGGCCTTTAAATATAAATTCCAAACGAAATCCATCAAACAATTTCGGCTGTAATCCCAAGTACAGACAAACAGACAGACATACAGGCATACATGGAGACAGAAAGACATACAGAGAGACAGACAGGCATACATGGAGACAGAAAGACATACAGAGAGACAGACAGGCATACATGGAGACAGAAAGACATACAGAGGGACAGAATGACAGGAAGAACTGTAAATGCTCACGCTTACAATACTTTCTCTAAATGAAGATAATACAGTGACATGTGCTAGGTTTGAGCCGAGCGTGTACAGATGCGGCCAAACACTCCCGCCTGGAATCAGGTTTATCGAGTTCAACAGCTCAATCAAAACCAAACTGGTTTGTTTAGGTAAATGTTTATTTACAAACGGCTCAGCCCTTCAGCGAGGAACCACTTCCGTTGATCGTTCATCAACCTCAGCCGTGGCGCAGGTGTTGATACCAGTGGTGAACTCCGAACTCCTCATGGCCAGAATGCACAGACTACTAGTAAAGTCTCTGCCAACTAGTTTCATTGACAAGTCACACCATCAAACTATTCACAATTCAATCTAAGAGGCAAGGATCAGGAGAGTAGTTTTAGACGACGAGCAATCAAATCATCGTAGAGGAGAAATTTTAAAACCATACCCAGGGCACCCGGCCAAGAATCGAACCTTGACCTCTAATCACCGGCATCCCGGACGTCTTAAACCATGTGACCACCTGTCCAAGTCTGGGGGATATTATTTAGGTCGAATGGGAGGGGGAGATGGAAGTTTTGCATTAATCCACGAATCCGAATTTGGGCAAATACACGCACACACGAGCCTGTTATTTTAACCCAAAGGGGACTTAGGCCAAACTCTCAAGGATGATTGCATCTCATTGCCCATGGCCGAGGTTATTGATATATATACACCCCCTCATCTTGTCTCCCCACATATTTACACTATTGGGGTGTATCTGATAAAGGTAGAACTTTAGAAGAAACGTACCAGCCTTTGCGTCAAGGGAGAATGTGAACCATTCAGAAAATAAAAAAAGTGCCTCAATACATTCGACCAGTATTTGAATCCTGACCTGACCATCGCCACCGAACCGGTCTAGACGAAACTGACACCTTTGTCTACGCGCTCACCTGTACCGAGTAATCTCACTGAAAACATTATTCTCAAAATCCACCTCACTTTCCCCATCTAGTTCCGATCATCG
>CABFWB010002797.1:61142-80159 GCA_902151455.1 Timema bartmani
AGTACAAGGGAGAGATTAGAGTACAAGGGAGAGATTAGAGTACAAGGGAGAGATTAGAGTACAAGGGAGTATCAGTTATAATAGGCAATGACAGTT
Source organism: Timema bartmani (assembly GCA_902151455.1). Classification (NCBI taxonomy): domain Eukaryota; kingdom Metazoa; phylum Arthropoda; class Insecta; order Phasmatodea; family Timematidae; genus Timema; species Timema bartmani. The sequence goes on from CABFWB010002797.1 coordinate 61,239, forward strand.
ATTTCTTGTATTCTTGTGTTATTTATGGGTTGTATCGTTCCTCCGGGTTGTATTATTGTATCGTTTCTCCAGGTTGTTGTATTCGCCGCAGTGCTGGCCGTGGCTCGGGCCGGATACCTGGGAGGACCTGCTGTAGCCAGTTACGCCACCGGCCCCGCCTACTCTGCACACGCCACCCCCGTGGCTTATGCACCCGCTCCTGTGCATTACGCCGCCCCCGTCGCCAAGACCCTGGAACCCATCTACCCTGACGCCCCCGCCCACTACAGCTTCTCGTACGGAGTGAATGACGCCCACACCGGCGACTCCAAGAGCCAGCACGAGTCCAGGGAGGGAGACGTCGTCCAGGGCAGCTACAGCTTGGTGGAGCCTGACGGCACCCGTCGTACCGTCGACTACACCGCCGACCCTCACAACGGATTCAACGCCGTCGTACACCGCGAGCCCGCCGTCCACTACGCCGCCAAGGCTGTCGCTCCCGTAGCTTACGCCGCCCCTGTGGCTAAGGCCGTGTCTTACGCCGCCCCCTTGGGTTACGCCAGCCACGGAGCTCCTCTCGGCTACGCCAGTCACGCCGCTCCTCTCGGCTACGCCGGACTCAGACATTACTAAGTCTCCCTTCCTTCACTCGTTCTCGTGACTTTACAGCGCTTGTCTCATAACATTCATTCCCTCATGAAATGTCTGTAAAGTGTCTTCATTCATTAAACATATTTGTACATAACTAATTTAAAAGTATAATTTTTCCCAGTTTCCTGGCTACGCAACCTTCTTAGCTGGACAGTTCCAGGATTCACAATTAAATTAAATGTAAGAAAAACTCAGTTTCTTTATCTGCATCTTTTACATCGTTATTTTGGTCTTCTTTGAAAATGTAGTAAAGGATATTTTATAAAGATAATATTTCCACATTTCCTTTTTTTCCGGTAACGCTTGCCTTTTCTGAAGGTTGAAAATTCACAAATAAGGCCGTTAATGTTACACAATGTACTTTTATATAAAACAGTCATAGAGCAAACTCTGACTCAAGGCCTTAAGGAACTCTAAAGTCGATGCAGCTAGAAAGTAAGCTCACAATTCAACCCGATCCTGGGACACCTCCATCCAACCTTCTTCGAATACATTTTAACATCAATATATCACAAGACCTATAAAATAGTAAAATATTATCAATAATGAGCATGAAAATACATGTTAGTCATTTTTAAATGTCCTTGCCTGTTAAATGACTACGTTTTTACCACCGGGAATGGAACCAAGATAATCTAGAACTTTAGTTGACCACTCTAGAGCACCATAGGAGTGGGTTTCGTGCAACTAGGTCACTAATGTTACATAACAGTCTCCATGCAGTCTTTAAGTGTCACACTTTAATTGAATCTCTGGTAGAATAAAAACATACCCAGCCTTCAATTGACATTGGAACGTGTTCTAACGCGGTAACTAAATAAAACGACCTTCTGATCCGTTCTTTCCCTCTCATTGTTAGTCCGAGTCTCGATCTCCGCTTACGACGTTTATTCGAGAATGTCACTTACGGAACCTGATGCAACACAGGAAACTTGTATACAGGTATTAATACTTACTATATGACGTTTGAAAATCGAGAAAGTACTAACGTGGGCCAGCTAACCCTATCTTGAGCTAGTTTTATTCAATCCACCTTATTACACCCTATCCCAGCTTGAGATAGTTCTAGCCAGTCCACCTTATTACACCCTATCCCAGCTTGAGCTAGTTCTAGCCAGTCCACCTAATTACACCCTATCCCAGCTTGAGCTAGTTCTAGCCAGTCCACCTTATTACACCCTATCCCAGCTTGAGCTAGTTCTAGCCAAGTCCACCTTATTACACCCTATCCCTATCTTGAGCTAGTTCTAGCCAGTCCACCTTATTACACCCTATCCCTATATTGAGCTAGTTCTAGTCAGTCCACCTTATTACACCCTATCCCTATCTTGAGCTAGTTCTAGACAGTCCACCTTATTACACCCTATCCCTATCTTGAGCTAGTTTTATTCAGTCCACCTTATTACACCCTATCCCAGCTTGAGCTAGTCCTAGCCAGTCCACCTTATTACACCCTAGCCCTATCTTGAGCTAGTTCTAGCCAGTCCACCTCATTACACCTTATCCTTAGCTTGAGCTAGTTCTATCTCTTTTAGTTCCATTTTAATTTTATCCTTCTATCTGCATCTAGGTCTTCCCACTGGGCAGTTAACTCATTATTATGTAACCTCCTCCCCTTTCCACTATCTGCAACTCTTTTTTGACAAAAATATGGGTATTCTTATTTTAAGAAAATAATCACGTTTAACACATGGTTATTTAAGTCTTAATTCAAAGAGTAGCTAAGAGGAAGGTTGGTGTCAAAGGAAATGCACTCGAATTTGCGTACCTTGGGTACTATAAAACAAGAGTGATGAGCCCCCCGGGTTAAACCACACCCCGCCAAACCCTGACCTCACTATTATTAGGCAATCCAGTCTATTGCGAGACTGACGGCTTGGCCGCATGAGAACCAGTGTGGTTATCGAGGTTATTAGCGCCTGGGACCACACTCCTAATGAATCAGTGCTGTAAGGAAATAAGACCCAGCCGGGATCTGAACTCTCAAAGTCTCTATCGGTGGCCTAGTGGGTTTTAATAACAATCATGTCACTGTTTACAGGGAGGTCAGGGTTTGTATCTTGGTCGGGCTTTATACGTGTGGTTTTCGTGGTAGTGCTGGTTCAATTCACCTCTTCATCCTTAGCCCTTAGATTAAAACATCAATATTTGTTGTATTCAAAAAGAAAGAATAAAAAAGAATCCTTCAGATGTGGATGAACTAAACATTTCTTTGTTTTGAAAACTAAACTGTACGTATTTCCCGAATAATTTCCACGAAATCCGTCGAGTGTTGTGGCGAGACAAACGATCTGCCTTGTGGCGAGACAAACGATCCGCCTTGTGGCGAGACAAACGATCCGCCTTGTGGCGAGACAAACGATCTGCCTTGTGGCGAGACAAACGATCTGCCTTGTGGCGAGACAAACGATCTGCCTTGTGGCGAGACAAACGATCTGCCTTGTGGCGAGACAAACGATCTGCCTTTTAGCGTCATCATTCGAAGGTGTAAGCAGCTTTTTACGTTCAAAAGTTGATTACAATACCTTTAATTATGTTGAGAAGATCTCTTTTTAAATATCCATGTTGTCTAACGATAAATAATTAAGAAAAAAAAAATTTTAAATTAACTTAAGAAGAGACGCAAAAGCCTGTATTTAAGAACGATGGTGAGTGATTCAGAAGGTGAGTTGATCTACTTTGCTGTACATCATCGCAACATCTACTCCACTCCTCCTTCTAGTTCACTCAGCATCGTTCTTGTATACGGACCAAAATGTATAAGAAAAACCCGCTTCGGTGGTCGCATGCTCTAACGCGTCACTCTCACAATATACGGGATTGACGACAACGGTGGAGACCCGCCTCGGTGGTGTAGTTGGCTAACGCGCCGGTCGTGTTGAGTCAGACCACCGAGGACGGGGAGATCGAGGTTCGAATCTCGGTCGGGTGAACTGGGGGTGGTTTTTCCTAAATGGTTTTCCACTCTCCCTCCACTCAAATGTGGGTAAACTTCCTCTAAATTCAATCTTCCTCATCCCTAATTCATCAACTTAATTAGTAGGTCCACATATGCGTGCAGCCTGACTGGTATTATTTATTTTCTTAATTATGTCATGTTAGACAACATAAAGAATCAAAACAATCTTCCTTCCATAATATTATGTAATATATTAATTACCGTCCGGTTTGTTATACCAATTAAAGAGCTCTGGTTACAATACCTGTGGGCGATACAAATATTCTGGTCGCTCACCTGAAACAAAAGAGAAAACATATTTAGTTGTTGTATTATCTTCGAGGAAAGAAACTTAGTTTTGATTATTATTCTAAAATTAATATTAGTGCATTATGACCGATATTTGAAAATTTCGAAGTTTTTCGAACCATGACCTTTACATGGTGTCTACTCAACTTGACCAATGAAATCCCCGACCTTTTCCCTGATTTCCCCTGATCATTTCCTAAAATCCCCGACTAAAAAGTATGTCACATCCTTCTAATTCCCCCTTGTTTTTCTATTAATCTTTTTTTATGAATAATAATAAGTTTTAAAATTTAAATAAACATGTTTTTTAAATTTGTATTAACATTGTTTACTAAGAATTAAAAATATATTACACAGCTACCAAATAAAAAGACAGTTTGAATCACATAATTTACTGATTTAATTATGATTGTATTTTCATATTTTGAGTAAAACAACATTTTCCCGGATTTTTATTGTAGTTTACCAAATTCCCGACTTATTCCCGTTTTTTCCCGATCACTTCAAATTCCCGCTTTCCCTAATTTTCCCGGACGGTAGACATCCTTCCTGCCTTCATATAATCTACATTGTAGTGTCATGTTTTCGAAACTATATACGAAGGTAGCTACGGGTTTGTCGGGTCATTTATTTATTTATTTCAAAACTTTGTAGAAATGTGTTTTTGTATAGTTTATACATTTTCCAAGATAGCCTATGACCTATACCAGTGGACACGCGGACAAGGATTCCAGTCGCGTATTGTGTGGTTTGTAGGTGTGACGGAGTTCATATACAGCCGGGTGCTATGAGGTATTATATCCATATGGTTTACAAATTTTTTTTTGAGGTATTTAACGTAACTGATTATATCAGTACACGATTTATAAACTAACTTGAATCTAGAAAGGATACAGCACCCTCGACCGTTAATTCCTCACTGTGAAAGGGGAATCCCACATTTCACCAATGATACCAATGATGAACAGACCAGCTGCCGACTGAGCTTGGGTGTCGGACTATGGTTTAAAGCTAGCTCTTCCTCCTTTAAAAATTCAGTTAGAGCTAATATTAATTTAACATTTATCCCTTTGATTCATTCGTGTATGTGGACGGGTAGTAAGACGCATGGCACAGTGCCCTGTGTGGTGTGGTCAAGGTGTGTTGGACGGGTAGTAAGACGCATGGCACAGTGCCCCATGTGGTGTGGTCAAGGTATGTTGGATGGGTAGTAAGGAACATGACACAGTGCCCCGTGTGGTGTGGTCAAGGTATGTTGGAATGGGTAGTAAGGAACATGACACAATGCCCCGTGTGGTGTGGTCAAGGTGTGTCGGATGTGCTCGCAACAGTGAAATTGGTTGTCGGAAGTCCTTCCACAGGAACCAGTTGCCCCACGAATCCTTGCCTGGTGGGTATATATTGGTGGTAAGACAGTCGTCAGTTATAAGTCGACAGCAGAGCAGGGAATCTTCATCATCTTCATCATCTTCGATCTTCACTATGGCAACTAAGGTTAGTAAGAGCTAGAAACTATTGTGATGTAGCCTTCATTTACTTTGATTGTTTCCGGTATAGTTTAACTTATAATATGGAGTCATAGTGTAATCTGTCAAGGTAAGACTGCTATCTTGCTTGGTAAACAGGGAATTCAATGCATAATTTTATTTTATTTTGAGTACCCGGGCGTACGCCAAAGTTGAAAGACTCAATTGTGTAATAATGTATGTGAGTAATCCCGAGGGCAATAAAAGATAGACATGATAAGTGATTGATACTCCTTGAACCGGTATGGTGGAAGATAAAGAAATGGGAGTTCATTTAGGGGAAATTAAATGTGTGGTTTATATGTTTTATAAGTTTAGTTAAAAGGCGTATATTAGTTCAAAAACATGTGTGACCTTAAAAGCAGATTAAGATCCCTGCACACCGGCATAGTATCGTAGGTTTTTCTCTTGCCATGCTTTGCTATGGAGCTGCGTACACCGACACCCGTCGTAGCACCATGGTAGCAGCATAGTATCGTATACGTACGGTGCGTGGTTTCCCATTCCGCTTTGAAAGCGGAAAGACACGTCCGGTACTGCCATGGCGTCCGTTGCCTACCCTCCACTAAACCCCCTCAACACTCCTCTTGCACATCAGTAAATTTTTTCAGACATACTGACATATTCAGACATTGAGAAATCATTTCGACAGTTTCCCAAATCATTTCAAGTACCTGCTAAGGCTGAAATATTTAACTTGGTCTCTCAGTATGAGAGAAAATTATTAGAATGAGAGTATAGCTATTACCCTGGACATTTTCATGTCTACCCTAAACAAGCATTGCAACCCCATACATGCAACGATCAGCTACCTATGATACCTCTATCTCATCAAAATGTTCCTCAGTCACTCCCTCAACAATCAATGTATCCTCTTGCTCCCCATCATCAACTTTCCATGCCTCCTCAACCGGCTCATAATGTTCCTCAACAGCAACCACCTCCCACAGCATACAACCGTCATCATCCTATGTTTTTTTCTTATGATGTTCCTCAACAGCGAATGCGCCGACCTCTAACTAAAGTATATGAAAAACTTTTTACCGTCGTGGATCAAATCCTCAAACAGTGTAAAAAACCTCTCTAAACACTTTTCTTATTGATATCATGTATCCACCCCTTTTTCTCTGTATCCAGCAACACAGCCGCTACCACAATGTCCTCACCAGAGGAAGAAGACAAGGTATCACTCATTGTAACAACAATACACGCGTTTATTCTCACTGCGCTGCCCTCAGGGGGCGAAGGAGAACGGTAGGGTGTGGTGGGGGAAACAAGCTCTTGGGGCATACGTCGTATCTACGATCTCGGTGTGCGGGACCGTCGCGGCGATACGATACCATACTGCTACCATACCACTACTGTCTTAGCACCATACGTATACGATACTATGCCGGTGTGCCAGGACCTTAACTAGTATTTTTTTATATCGTGTAAGGATAAAATTTGAACGAAAAGATTATTAAATATCAAGAATCTCGATGGCTGTCTTATTGCTAAAGTAAACTAGACCTAAAATTTAAATAAAGCTTGTCGGTTTATTGTTTATCGATTTCTAAATCAATTTCTATATCAAATTCAACGTTTCTAAATTATTCATGAACATTGTTTTTAAAAAAAGCTAATCACTAACCAAAAATAAAATAATAGGTGTGAAATTATTTTAAGTCATGACACTGATGGAGAAAATACATAAAGAAGATTTAATTCAGAAGAAAGGTACCCACATTCGTAAAAATAAAATAGAAAATCCATTTATCAATTAAAAAACTCCCTACATTCGAACGAGATTCCTTCCCGTCGCCAGCAAACCAGACCATGCTAGACTAACATCTTTGTCCAGGTGTTCACTGGTACGGGTAGTTAATAAAATAATAATATTATACTACCCGCTACGTTGGCTGAAGAGTCTAAGGCGCTATTCTAGCAATATACTAGACTGCCAACGACGCGGAGATCGGTGTTCGATTGTGGGTCGGGTAAACTGGGAATGTATTGTTCCAAAATTATTTTCCACTCTACCTCCACGCAAATGCCGGTACACTTCTTCTAAATTCAACCATCCTCATCCCAACCCCATCAGAGTAATTATCATATATGCGTATAGTCTGAACAGGTAGTAAGACGCGGTGATAAAATAAGATTATATTGTCCCATGTTCCAAAATGTATCTAATACTTCACAGGTACTGACTCTGGCCGCCATCTTGGGTGTCGCAAGTGCAGGGTACGTGGGTGCACCCGGCGCCATCAGCTACTCCTCAACTTACGCCGTCGCCCCAGTAGCGTACGCCGCCGCCCCCCTCTACAAGGTTGTAGCGCCAGTCGCCCACGCCCCCGCCCACTACAGCTTCTCGTACGGAGTGAACGACGCCCTGACCGGCGACTCCAAGAGCCAGCACGAGTCCAGGGAGGGAGACGTCGTCAAGGGCAGCTACAGCCTGGTGGAGCCCGACGGCTCAACCCGCACCGTCAAGTACATCGCCGACCCCGTCAACGGATTCAACGCCGTCGTCCACAAGACCCCCAGCGCGCTCAAGGTCGTGGCACCCATCGTTCATGCTCCAGTACACTACGTCGCCCACTCTTCGCCCTTGGCGTACCCTACGACACACGGCGCCCAGGTGCTGCATTATGGGAAGTAGGCCTCTCCCGTCAACGGCTTGTTCTTCAGGGTGGTCAATTCAATACCCTCTTCCCCCCTAATAAAAAGGTACTTGCAAAGAACAATCAACTACAACCTTGTTCATAACGAGGTCAACAACTTTATACAGCCAGTTTTTTTTATTAACTTGAATGAATCTTGTCCAATAATTCTTGTTATGTGGATACAATGTAACCCGCGAGTTAAAATGTCTGTGTCTGTTGGCAAGAGTTGATTGAAATTGAATATAAGAGATTGTCGGCGGTTAGTTTCTGACCCTAAATATAAACACAATAACCGCGAACTCGGAAGAGAGCAAGTCACCTTCAGATCGGCTTCTCTTACCGCTACGTCAAGGGTGGTAGGCCTCTCAAACATCTGCCCTGTTTATACCTGATAAAATGGACGAACTCAAACTCACGCGATCAAAGCACATCGCAGTCTCGAGTTCAAAGCCAACGCAGGTGAAACCTGATCACATACAAGTATCTATTTTATGTGTGACGGGATTCAGAAGTTAGTGTTACTTGTTGCCTACCAATCGGGCGCAAGACCCTGTGTATTGAATGACCATCTTGTAAATAATGGCCCTTTTGACCCCTGTGTTATTATTACGACAGAAACACTGTTTTTAAATGGTACAACACTTTATATAATGATTGAATTGAAACTAAAAAATATTAATAGTAAAAACCTTTAGATTATTAATGAATGCTTATTATGCGGGACATCGCAAACCTATTGTAATACTGGAAAATTTCACAAATAAATTACTATTAGTTATGTGAGACAGGCCAATGTTCAATTATTTATTGATAAAGCACAAAAACCCAAGGCATTTTTTTTAAAAAACAATGTTTTACTCATTCTTTTACAATAAATATGTGTGTGAATTCTAAGAAATTGATGATATCGAAGAAAAGACCTGATAATTTGAGGTAATTGTTTACTATGTGAATTGTTACTAATTGTAATTACCTATTAATGAGTACATTCCTGTTATGGGATATGGAGAGCACGAGATCTTCCACAGAACAACTGAACACTAGGTTCACATAGTCAAGTTTTCATTTGATTTTTAAAGAGGTTACTAGATACACTTTCACGTATTCATACGTCAAGTCACGTGATCTGTGACCTAATATTTATTTGTGCATTTGGAACAACAAAATTAAAACTTTAATTTTAATGCAACTCTAATTATTCTTTATCTGTTGACTCGACGTAATGAGAATCTACTTGTTTATTTATCCTGGTTTTGTGGAGGTGTAGCTTGAGAAAGCGGGGTCGCTTTCTATACATAATTCACTTTCCATCGGACAAGATATCACGGTCCCATTTTACTGAGGAAACAAATTGTTCATTCGCAAAAGCTTTGAGCTTTTCTGGAAACTTAAAATATACTAAAAACCTTCATTAAAGGTGAGGTGATGGCGAGTGTGAGTTATGGGAATAGTATAATATATGAGACACCTTTTAAATGTAGAGAAAAAGCTAACATCAAATTCCTGAACACCCTTGAGTGATATTAAACAACTGTTGATATCACCATTTGAAGAAGATTAAACTACATGTTTGTTTAGAAGTAATATTTGAATTTTGTTGGCCAAAAAATGTGTTTACTGTAAAAAGTGAAAAAACACTGCCCATGGATCAAGTTTCCTCCCTCCCAGCTTAATCATCCTTTTTCCAAAAACAAAAGATGTAAGTCGATTTCCATTTCCAAACAAGAAGTTAATTAAAAAGTGATATTTTTTAAATTAACTTTGTAATTGGAATGATGAGCTTAATATGCCGCGAAGAAACTATAAACATCTCCCTGATATGGTGGACACGAGGGACAAGGTGTCAGCCTCGTCTGTCCTGGTTTGCAGTCATGAATAGGGTCAGGGTTTTAATATCAACTGAATGTGCTGGGGTGTTTTATTCCAGATGGTTTTCCACTCCTACGTCAAGCAAATTCTAGTGAATTTCTTCTAAAACTCTACCTTTCTTTTCATGCATTATTAGTTAATAGCAACAAGTTTTTTTTGTAGAGTTGTTCAAAATAAGTTAAGTTGTTTACACCTATAAACTAAGGCCTCCACCTACTTGAAAGGAAATATCTCCAAATTGTGCTATTTTTCTATGAATATTCAAAGCACTAAAAACTATTCTCAATTTTCTTAGAATGTTCTGTTATAGTCCTATAAGGAAGAGAGTTTATTTATTTGAGGGAAGCAGGATGTGTAAAGTAGGATTCTAACAGAACTATTTGATCTTAGAAATGCATAGTTTCACGCGAGACCGCGTTAAAAATTAGCTCCTTCATGGGGTGAACAAACTATACCGACCACTGGCCGTCGCCATAATCGATGTTTATTGCCAACATTAGTGTCACGTGATCAACACAACGAAACCTTCTGCCATTAATCTCAGTTTTATAGACCAAAGCTGCTATATATTTATTCAAGTAGCTCTTCATTTGTGCTCACGAGACTTGAGTTGACCTAGATCCAGACCCACTGATTCACATATATATTCTAGAAGCACCGAGGATTGAACCCAGGGCCTCTAGATCTGTAGCCAGGAACGACGATCACTAGAACGCAGACAGAGCCTAAAAATTAGCTAATTTCACCATAAAAAAATTAAATGATGAAACTTGACAATGAAGGTTTTAAATCCTTTAGAGACACACCGATACCCCCATTTGTGGTGAAATATTTTTTTAAATAATAAACCACTTGTTTAGTTTCACGGCACTACCGACCATGTGCAACGTCTCAATGCTCCGGTAGCCGGCCCCCTTAGTGGCGAGCTCCTGACCTCTCGTGCTCTAATGTATATACTCCTGAATTAATGCTTACCCCGTCGAGATTCGAGCCAGAGTCTTTTAGAGGTGGATTGTTAAATGATCTTGCCCAAGGGCAAGTTTATAAATCCATATTCGAATAAATTTTAAGCAAAAAAAACAACAAAAACGAGCCATAAGAAGTAGGACCAGGTTTATCTTGAAAAGTTGCAAGCTTACCTTGCTTGGTTCCACTATGGTGTAGCTTATAAGATAGGGTCATATTGTATTCAGTCAAGGTAAGGCTGCTATCTTGCTTGGTTTCACTATGGTGTAGCTTATAAGATAGGGTCATATTGTATTCAGTCAAGGTAAGGCTGCTATCTTGGTTGGTTTCACTATGGTGTAACTTATAAGATAGGGCCATAGTGTAATCAGTCAAGGTAAGACTGCTACCTTGGTTGGTTCCACTATGGTGTAGCTTATAAGAGAGTACCATAGTGTTATCTGTCAAGGTAAGATTTAAACCTTTCAGGGCAACCTGACTATGTAAACTTTGAAAAAACTTAACTTAAAAGAGTATAGAAGGTCTAGTATTAAGACGTTCGCCAACTACCCAACCCGCAATTCCGCAGATTTATAAGTTAATTGACCTGGTAAAGGTTACAACTATTTTCTTACTACCAATGTATCTGTTTTCCGGGTTTTACAGAAGGAATTCCCATTTTTAGAGGCATATTATATTGAATATAAGAGTATTAAAATTTCATTTTTCATAAAACTAAGTATGCAGGCATGTAACTAATGTTTAAAACAGGATGGTTTAAAGTTGATGGGGACATACATATTTTTAATCAGCGGGCTTGAGTCTTCAGTTCATTTTCTCGTCTGCCCAAAGACCATCTATTTTAAGCTTTCAGTTAAATGTCCTAGAATAACAAATATTCCAGTATTTTCACTAGATTCTGCCAAATTGACGATTTTTTTTCCAGAAACAAATTCCCGCGTTTGCCCTACTCTCCCGTATTTTCAGATGCGTGGCAGCCCTGCTTTATTAATGAGATGATTAAGAAACTTGTGAGAAGTGGCTTCATTAGTGATCGACAAGGCGGCTAATAGGAGCCCTAACGTAACTCCGGCACTGCGTAACGTCGGAGGAGGCTCTGGAGGGAAAATCGGAACAAATTAAAACATTTCCACGCAACAATAGTCAGAGTGTCTCAAAAACTCCCAGGACTCCTCCGGTTACAAGACATGAGTGTATATAAAGATGTGTAGGAGACTGGAGACATCGTCATTCCATCAACACCGCTTCTAGCAACGCCATGGCTCTGCAGGTAAGATAGTGATATTGTCACTCCATCAACACCGCCTCTAGCAACAACATGGCTCTACAGGTAAGATAGTACTTATAAGATAGGGCCATAGTGTAATCAGTCAAGGTAAGACTGCTACCTTGGTTGGTTCCACTATGGTGTAGCTTATAAGAGAGTACCATAGTGTTATCTGTCAAGGTAAGATTTAAACCTTTCAGGGCAACCTGACTATGTAAACTTTGAAAAAACTTAACTTAAAAGAGTATAGAAGGTCTAGTATTAAGACGTTCGCCAACTACCCAACCCGCAATTCCGCAGATTTATAAGTTAATTGACCTGGTAAAGGTTACAACTATTTTCTTACTACCAATGTATCTGTTTTCCGGGTTTTACAGAAGGAATTCCCATTTTTAGAGGCATATTATATTGAATATAAGAGTATTAAAATTTCATTTTTCATAAAACTAAGTATGCAGGCATGTAACTAATGTTTAAAACAGGATGGTTTAAAGTTGATGGGGACATACATATTTTTAATCAGCGGGCTTGAGTCTTCAGTTCATTTTCTCGTCTGCCCAAAGACCATCTATTTTAAGCTTTCAGTTAAATGTCCTAGAATAACAAATATTCCAGTATTTTCACTAGATTCTGCCAAATTGACGATTTTTTTTCCAGAAACAAATTCCCGCGTTTGCCCTACTCTCCCGTATTTTCAGATGCGTGGCAGCCCTGCTTTATTAATGAGATGATTAAGAAACTTGTGAGAAGTGGCTTCATTAGTGATCGACAAGGCGGCTAATAGGAGCCCTAACGTAACTCCGGCACTGCGTAACGTCGGAGGAGGCTCTGGAGGGAAAATCGGAACAAATTAAAACATTTCCACGCAACAATAGTCAGAGTGTCTCAAAAACTCCCAGGACTCCTCCGGTTACAAGACATGAGTGTATATAAAGATGTGTAGGAGACTGGAGACATCGTCATTCCATCAACACCGCTTCTAGCAACGCCATGGCTCTGCAGGTAAGATAGTGATATTGTCACTCCATCAACACCGCCTCTAGCAACAACATGGCTCTACAGGTAAGATAGTGATATTGTCACTCCATCAACACCGCCTCTAGCAACGCCATGGCTCTGCAGGTAAGATAGTGATATTGTCACTCTATCAACACCGCGGCTCTGCAGGTAAGATAGTGATATTGTCACTCCATCAACACCGCCTCTAGCAACAACATGGCTCTACAGGTAAGATAGTGATATTGTCACTCTAACAACACCGCGGCTCTGCAGGTAAGATAATGATATTGTCACTCTATCAACACCGCGGCTCTGCAGGTAAGATAATGATATTGTCACTCCATCAACACCGCCTCTAGCAACACCGCGGCACTGCAGGTAAGATAATGATATTTTCACTCCATCAACACCCCTTCCTGGTATTTTATGACGTTTCCTCTTTATTTAAAAAGTTTTTCATGTTATGCTCTAGAGAGATACTCAACAAATATTTATATCACCAGATGGAGAAAATTATACTCTAGGTTTCCACTGGAGAAATATTTTATTTATTTTGGCCAAAAAAGTTTTGCTATAAAAACTGCAGAAACTTTGCCCTTAACTCGCATTCCCTACATTCCCACCTTAATTCATTACGGTGTAAGGGGAAGCCCACATTTCACCCATGCCGGGAATCTAATCCAGGACCCTGTAGGAAGACACGCTATCGATTGAGTTTGTGTCTAACAGTATACAGGTTATATATTCCCAAGTGTGGACTGTGACGTCACCGCCTATCCCCCGAAACGTTAAGTCAGAGTGTCTTAAGCACGCGGCAACCACCCGGGGGACAATCACCTCGGGCTCCACTAACACCCGTGTCTGATGGTGACCCAGACCTCAGTGGATACCTTGTGACCCCCCTCCACATCCTGCCTCCATTAAAAAACGAAGTGATCTTATAAAACTATTTCTTCTCCACAGACCCTGATCGTCCTGACAGCGTGTGCGGCCGCCGCCTCCAGGCCAAGCCACCAGACGCACGTCTCCTACATCACGCCACTGAACGCCGCCCCCAGCGCAGACTTCGACCCTCATCCTCAGTACAGCTACGCCTACGACATCCAGGACGCCCTGACAGGTGACTCCAAGAGCCACCACGAGATCAGGGACGGAGACTTCGTCAAGGGCAGCTACAGCCTGGTGGAGGCGGACGGCACCCGTCGCATCGTAGACTACACCGCCGATCCCGTCAACGGGTTCAACGCCGTCGTGCGTCACGAGCCCGTCCACGGGCAGGTCAAGGTCATCTACGAGCAAAGGCCGACAGTACACGAGCAGCAGGCAGTAGTCAAAGTACAGCATCCGATAATATACGAACAAAGGCCGACAGTACACGAGCAGCAGGCAGTAGTAAACGTACAGCAGCCGATATTTTACGAACAAAGGCCGACAGTACACGAGCAGCAGGCAGTAGTAAACGCACAGCAGCCGATATTTAACGATCAGAGGCCGATAACGTACGAAAAGCAACCGATAGTTAAAGAACAGCAATCGATAGTTTACGAACAGCGACCGATAACCTTCGAGCAGAACGAGGCTTCTCAAGGTCATAAATCATCCTCTAGCGAGCATCAGGAAGGCACAGACTACAATCAGCAATCAGCGCAGCACGATCAGCAACAGACTGATACTGCTGCGAACCATGAGCCGTACTACTACTGAACAACTGTCGTATATTTATCAGGGAAATGTCACGGACTATATGTTCAGGGTTATATATTATCTAACCATTATTATTATTACATGTTGTAAATAAGTTATATAAAGCGAAGCACGTACTGTACAAATAATTTAACGTATTGAAATAATAAATGTTTTGTCCTTGAAATAAGTGCACGATTGAGCACACATCATTTGATAAGCTACGAAGGAGGGAATGATTGATTGCTCATGAAAGCCAAGCGTATTGATGAAAGGAGTCAGCTTTTCAATCTCACCAAAACCTTTCATTAACATTTTATCACACAGTATTACTGCATATAAGATTAACCTTTTATAGATTTGTTCCCATCCTGTTATTATTTAGGAAATTTAAAAACGTTCCTAATATAACTTAGAAAGGATTAACTTTTATTTATTATAGAATTTTTAAAATTCCATTCAGATTATATACACAAACATGAAAAAAATCCTATAGAAAATTATATTTGAAGACTATGATTCCTGTAAACACCCGTAGACGATAATTCTCGAATCTTTACACAACAGATTTCTATCAAATTTGTGATTTAAGTAAAAGATTTTAAACCAAGGATGTGCAAAAAAAAGTTTAAGTCTCAAAAATATTCAAAGGGCATGACGCAATTTTTGATATCAACAATTTATTTCGATTTCAAATGTATCGATTTCTAGAAAAGTGATTTTTTAAATAAAATCATTTACCTTAAAGTTTTGAAAATAACTAGCGAGAACTCAGCACAGCTTAATTTAAGACGTGTTGTGAATTCTTGTGTTAAGCTACTGTCATAGTCCTAGACCCTTTGTAAGTACCTCAACCACTTTTTTTATGACGCTGTTATAATAGCGTCAGTTAGACACCTTAGCTCAGTTGGTGGCGTCTGTCTACTTAACTAAGAGTCACGGGTTCGATTCCTAGCATGGCCGAAAAAATAATATTTGGTGAAATATGGGTTTCCTCCTTTACAGTGATGAATTAACTGTCGGGAGGCTGGGTGTTGTGTCTATCCGCGATTTAAATTAGTTTATAAGTCGTGTGCTGATATGTTTGTTCAAAAAGTGCACTTTAAATACCTCAAATAAGTGAAAAATATAAAAAAATAATAGCATCCATTCATTCAGCGACCAACGTAAATTATATACAAATGGTAGCTTCGTATTTAAAAACTTTTATATCCTAGAAGTAAATGCTTTTATTAAAAAAAAATACAATCGGTTTGGTAGTGTTTTAGAAATTAATGTCAAAAAGAACTTGTCGATTTCCAAAACCACAACATCCTTTTTTTTTTAATGAAATTTGTAATTATTGGGCACTTGCTCGGTGTATATGTTGTTTATTATTATTATTTTTAAATCTGAAGATTAAAAATCCAGTATTACTTATCGAAAAGTAATCTCTTCCTAGATGAAAGCAATGGCAACATTGTAATCTGATTGCAGAGAGCTTGAAGAATGTGAACACGTAATTAAAGCCGGTGAACATTGTGCAACAAGTAAACAACTGGAAAGACCTGTTCCACACATTCACAAAGTTTTAGGATAAAAATAACTTTGTAACAACTCAAATTGATATCGAATAAATTTAAAACACACCAATAGTCAGCTTTTAAAAACGAGGCCAGTGTTGAGTTTTGTTTTATTTTCAACTTTTAAAGCATTTTAATGGTCTCGCAAGAGACTCGCCGCCGATGATGGGGGTATAAGAGTTCGAAACTAGGTCGGGTGCACTGGGGTAATTTTTCCTAAATGGTTTTCCACTCTCCCTCGGCGCAAAGGCGGGTACATTTCATCTAAATTCAACCTTACTCGTTCATAACACACTAGCGTAAATAAAACATATGCATATAGCCTGAACTGGTAGTAAGACGCGAGGATAAAAGAACTTTAAAAAAAAGACAATGCAGTGGTTGGCCAACTTGAATAAACGTTAGATTTTATTGAACAATTTAAGGCCCGACTACATCATATACGTCTTTAGAATAGAATGGCTTTGTTTTCTTTCCCGCTCGCCAAAAGGTCATTCAGAGAGTCAGTAGCACCGGCCACGATAAGGAATGAA
Organism: Timema bartmani; assembly: GCA_902151455.1. NCBI lineage: Eukaryota > Metazoa > Arthropoda > Insecta > Phasmatodea > Timematidae > Timema > Timema bartmani. The sequence continues at coordinate 78,169 of CABFWB010002797.1, forward strand.
GACTAGGACAAGTTATTTGGTATAATAAAATATACCGAGCGAGGATAAAACAATCCTGTGAAATAGCAAACAGGTTTGATCACCGAAAATGCTCAACTATATATCCAATACGAGACACAAATTTGGTTATTGTTCATTCCACTTCATCGTCCTCTCCGTCCTCGTGGCTGTGGCTAGCGCCGGATACCTGGGAGCACCCATCGTTGTGGTCCCTGGCGGAACCGTATCCACTTACGGTTACGGCGCCCCCACTTTGGCCGCCCGCCCTCTGGTTACGACGCCCCCACCCTGGATTACTTCACCCCCACCGTGGATAAGGTCGCCGTCGACACCGATTTCAACCCTCATCTTCAGTACAGCTACGCCTACGACATCCAGGACGCTCTGACCGGTGACTCCAAGAGCCAGCACGAGTCTAGGGACGGAGACGTCGTCCAGGGCAGCTACAGCCTGGTGGAGCCCGAACTACACCGCCGATCCCGTCAACGGATTCAAGGCCATCGTCCACAAGGAAGGACCCACCGTCGTCAAGGCTTACTACGGTTAAATAAACCAATGGGTCTAGTTTGAGCCCTACATAAGTAAATTATTTGTATAAAGTCTCATTTATTTAAATAAAAATATTATGCAAACTACATTTAAATTTATCTTTTCGGTATATAAGCCAACTTGTAGAGTTGTTGATGGCAAGGGAGGAAAGCATCTCACAGATACTTCCCAACTCAACCTAATGTCATCACTCCGGAAATATAAAACACACTCAAACTAATTCTCTGAATGTCCAATACGTCTTGTTCGCGTTGTCGACATGTTTAAGCTAATACGATAGGGATGAGAAAGGTAGAATTTATAAGGAATTGTTACCTACATCCGCGTGTAGGTAGAATGGGATATTATTTAGGATAAGAAACCACCCTCGGTATATACAAATGGAAAATCGAAACCCAACCTCCTCGCTACCGGCAGTGCAGTCTTTTGCGAGAATGTTGCCTTTTTATAAGTTATAGTTTACGTTAGAGCAAGGTTTGATCTATATCTTTGGAGCTATGGTTTTAGGGTCGTTTAGGGTCGCTCAAGGGGTTTATAGAGACTCGATAAAACAATGTTTAGTCAAACATATTAGGGTAATGATTTCGAGAAATTATTTAATCTATTTTGTTGCGACCATTGAAGCGAGTTCCCAATTTACTTTTTCCGCGTGATAATTACGGGATGAGGAAGGTTGAGTTTAGAGAAGGTTCACCTGCATTTGCGTGGAGGCAAAGAGAAAAATCATCCAGGTAAAACCCCCTTCAATACATTCGACCGAAATCTCCCCATTATCGGCAGTCTCCCCTACTACGAGAGTAACGCCTTAGATCATACGACCACCTAGGCGATTCTCAGGTTATTGATAGACGATGTTTTGATATCAGGACGTTGAAGGACGATTCTGCTGTTGATTGTACCATGAAAAGTTGGAGTTCCAGTCATCATGGAACAATACTGGTCAATGTCAAGGGAATACCAGTTATCATGGAACAATACTGGTCAATGTCAAGGGAATACCAGTCATCATGGAACAATACTGGTCAATGTCAAGGGAATACCAGATATCATGGAACAATACTGGTCAATGTCAAGGGAATACCAGAATATCATGGAACAATACTGGTCAATGTCAAGGGAATACCAATTATTATGGAACAATACTGGTCATCGAGGAACAACACTGGGGAAGGGGTATACAATCCGATCAAAACTTGTGTCCATTATCTTTGAATAAACTAACACACACGATAATTATTATATATTCTAACATTTCTAAATAAGAATGCCATATGATCTGATGTCACATAACTAGTTAGTGAATTGCAAGAAATTTATTGAAGATAAAAAGTAAATATTGATAGGTTTGTCAATGATTTCAATCATTTGAAAAGCAAACATAAATAATTGCAGGCTTTTTTTTTTTTTTTTGCGACAAAAAAAATTTTTTTCAACTGATTTGT